>VKON01004242.1:0-34760 GCA_009741485.1 Malurus cyaneus samueli
CCTATTAATAACTCAATTTCCCTTAACCAATTCTCCCCTAAGAATAAAAAAATAAATCCAACAACCTTCCCATCACCGAAGTCCCAATTCATCCCCCGAGAAAAACCCCATCAAAACACGGCAATTAATTTTTTTTTTAAATTAAACAAAATTAATAATCCAGCAGAATTTCTTTATATTTTTTTTTTTCCGAAATCGGGGAAATCGACGGCCCCAGGAAATAGAAAATCCAGGATGATAGAAACCAAATCCCGGCTCTTAATCCCGGCTCAAATCGCCGCCCCCGTGATCTTTAATTCCGGCCGCCCGCTCCCCATAAAAAAAAACAATAAAGATTTATTTTTTTTTTTTTTTTTTTATTAGGATGACGCAACACCTAAAATTTAGAAACTTTCCTCCGAGGAATAATATGGGAATTCCGGGGAAAAATGTTAAAAGCGGCGGAAGTGAGAATGAGAATTTTTTTTATTTTTTCCTTTATTTTTTCTTTTTTCTTCTCCTTTTTTTCTTTTTTTCCTTTTTTTTCTTTTTTTTTCCTTTTTCTTTCTTCTTTTTTTTTTCTTTTTTTTTTCTTTTTTTTCTTTTTCGCTTTTCTTTTATTTTCTTTCTTTTCATTATTCTTTTCTTTTTTTCTTTTCTTTCCTTTTTAATTTTTTTTTTTTTTCTGGGAATTTCTGGTTTTAATTTATGCCAGAGATGTGCTTTTACCAAAATCACCACTTTTCCGCTCAAACGCACTCTCATTTTTGGCCAAAAAACCAAGTTTTTTTTTTAACAAAATACCAAATTTTTCCTCAAAAATCCATCTTTTATTTTCCCTAAATAAATCCACCATATTCCCCACAAAATATCACTTTCTCCCTCAAACCACCACGTTTTCCATCAGAACATCACGTTTTGCCTCAAAATGCCAGATTTTCCCTCAATCACCACATTTTTCCCACAAAACCACCAAATTTTCCCTTAAAACCCACTCCCCTCCAAAACATCACATTTTCCCTCAAAAAACCACCACATTTTGCCCCAAATCACCACATTTTCCCTCAAAATGCCACATTTTCCCTCAAAACACCGCATTTTTTTTTCAAAATCTCACATTTTCCCCCAAACCATCACATTTTCCTTAAAAAATGACATTTTCCCTCAAAAAACCACGTTTTTCCCCCCAAATCACCACATTTTCCCTCAAACTGGCACATTTTTCTCCCCAAAACCACCACATTTCCCTCCAAAACACCACATTTTCCCCCAAAACACCGCATTTTTTTCCCAAAACACCACATTTTTTATCAAAACCACATTTTCCCTCAAAACCACCATTTTCCAATCACATTTTTAAAAACACATTCCCTCAAAAAAACACATTTTCCCCCAAATCACCATTTTTTTCCCCAAAACTGCACGTTTTCCCCAAAACCACCACATTTTTCCCCATACACATTTTCCCTCAAAATCTCACATTTCCCCCAAACCATCACATTTTCCTTAAAAAAATACTTTTCCCACAAAACCTACCGACGATTTCCCCAAAAAATCGACCACTTTCCCCCACATACACACATTTTCCCTCAAAAACAACACATTTTCCCCCAATCACATTTTTTCCCCAAAACACAGTTCCAAACACCACATTTCACTCAAAACTGCACATTTTCCCTCAAAACAACCATTTTCCCCCAAACACATTTTTCCCAAATCACCCATTTTCCCCCAAATCATATTTTTCCCCAAAACCCCCACATTTTCCCTCAAACACCACATTTCTTCCCCAAAACACTTTTTCCCTCAAAAAACCCCATTTTTCCCAAAAACATCACATTTTTCCTTTCCATTTTCCACCCCATTTTCCCCATTTTTTTCCGTTTCCACCCCATTTTCCCCCCAAAAAATCGCATTTTCCAGGGAAGGGCACATCCTCCATCCCATGGATCCCACGGATTCTCCATCCCATGGATTCTCCATCCCATGGATATTTTTGCCTAAGCTGGAAAAAAAACCTTTTCCTGATGTTTTTCCCACTTTCTCCATGTTTTTTGGAGGATCCAAATTCCCAATATTTTCCCCTATTTCTCATTTTATCACAAATCCAAATCCCTGATATTTTTCCCTTTTTCTCCTCATTTTTCAGAGAATCCACCTCTGGTGGAGAACCACAAAGGTTCTTTACCTAAGATGGAAAAAAATCCTTTTCCTGATATTTTTTCCCTCTTTCTTCCATTGTTTTACGAGGAATCCAATTTCCTGATATTTCCCTCTTTCTCATTTTTCTGAGGATTGAAATTCCTGATCTTTCTCATTTTTCCGAGGATCAACTTCCTGATATTTCTCTCTTTCTCATTTTTTGAGATCCAACATTCCTAATATTTTCCTCCTCTCTCATTTTACCAATGATCCAACTTCCTGATATTTCCCATTTTTCCAAGCATCCAACTTCCCGATATTTTTCCCTATTTCTCATTTTTCCGAGAATCCAACTTCCTGCTATTTCTCATTTTTCCAAGGGTCCAACTTCCCGATATCTTTCCCTCTTTCTCATTTTATCATGAATACAACTTCCTGATATTTTTCCCTCTTTCTCGCTTTTCTGAGGATCCAACTTCCCAATATTTAATCTCATTCTCATTTTTCAAGAAATCCAAACTCCGATATTTTCCCTCTTCTCACTTTACCAAGATCCAACTTCCTATATTTCTATTTCTCATTTTATCAAGTCTCCAACTTCCTGATGTTTTTCCCTCCTTCTCATTTTTCTGAGGATCCAACTTCCTCATATTTTCCCCTATTTCTCATTTTATCAAGAATCCAAACTCCTGATATTCCTCCCTTTCTCACTTTTCCAAAGATCCAACTTCCTCATATTTTTTTCCCCTCTTTCTCGCTTTTCCGAGGGTCAAAATTCCTGATATTTCTCATTTTTCTGAGGATCCAACTTCCCGATATTTTTCCCTATTTCTCATTTTACCAAGGATCCAACTTCCTGATATTTCTCATTTTTCCAAGAATCCATCTTCCTGATGTTTCCCTCTTTTTCCTTATTTTACAGAGGATCCAACTTCCCGATATTTTCCCCTCTTTCTCATTTTATCAAGGATCCAAATTCCTGGTGTTTTCCTCTCTTTCTCATTTCATCACAAATCCAACTTCCTCATATTTTTCCCTCTTTCTCCCTTTTCCAAGGATCCAAATTCCTGATATTTCTCATTTTTCCAAGGATCAATTTCCTGATATTTTCCCCCTCTTTTTCCTCATTTTTTTGAGAATCCAACTTCCTGCTATTTCTCATTTTTCCAAGGATCCAACTTCCTTCTATTTCTCATTTTATCAAGAATCCAACTTCCTGATATTTCTCATTTTTGCAAGGATCAAACTTCTTGATATTTTAGCCTCTTTTCCTTCGTTTTTCCAAGAATCCAACTTCCCGATATTTTTACCTATTTCTCGCTTTTCCAAGGATCCAAATTCCTGACATTTCTCATTTTCCCAAGCATCCAACTTGCTGTTATTTTCCCCTCCTTCTCATTTTTCCAAGGATCCAACTTCCCAATATTTATCCCTCATTCTCATTTTATCACAAATCCAACTTCCATGATATTCCATTTCAAATCCTTCCTCATATTTTCCCTTTCTCTATCAGAATCCAATTCCTGTATTTCCATTTACAAGATCCAACTTCCTGATATTTCTCATCTTTCCAAGTATCCAACATCCTAATATTTTCCCCTCTTTCTCATTTTACCAAGAATCCAACTTCCTCATATTTCCCATTTTTCTGAGGATCCAACTTCCCAATATTTTTCCCTCTTTCTCGCTTTTCCGAGGGTCAAAATTCCTGATATTTCTCATTTTTCCGAGGATACAACTTCCTGATATTTTTCCCTCTTTCTCATTTTACCAACGATCCAACTTCCTGATATTTCTCATTTTTCCAAGAATCCAAATTCCTGATATTTCTCATTTTTCCAAGGATCCAACTTCCTGATATTTCTCCCTCTTTCTCATTTTATCAAGAATCCAACTTCCTGATACTTTCTCCTCTTTTTCCTCATTTTTTTTGAGAACTCAACTTCCTGATACTTTTTCTCTTCCTCATTTTTCCAAGAATCCAACTTCTTGATATTTTTCCCTTCATTTTTCCAAGAATACAACTTCCTGATATTTTCCCCTCATTCTCATTTTATCAAGAATCCAACTTCCTTCTATTTCTCATTTTATCAAGAATCCAACTTCCTGATATTTCTCATTTTTTCGAGAATCTAACTTCCCGATATTTTTCCCTCTTTCCCTTCGTTTTTCCAAGAATCCAACTTCCTGATATTTCTCCGTCTTTCTCACTTTTCCAAGGATCCAAATTCCTGATATTTTCCCCTCCTTCTCATTTTTCCAATGAACCAACTTCCCCATATTTTCCCTCTTTCTCATTTTTCTGAGGATCCAACTTCCCAATTTTTTCCCCTACTTCTCATTTTACCAAAGATCCAAATTCCTGATATTTCTCATTTTTCCAAGGTTACAACTTCCCGATATTTCTCCCTCATTCTCACTTTATCAAGAACCCAACTTCCCGATATGTCTCATTTTATCAAAAATCCAAACTGCCTGATATTTCTCATTTTTCCAAGGAACCAACTTCCTGATATTTTTCCCTATTTCTCATTTTATCACGAATCCAACTTCCTGATATTTCTCATTTTTCCAAGAATCCAACTTCCCAATATTTTCCCCTCATTCTCATTTTACCAAAGATCCAACTTCCTGATATTTCTCATTTTCAAGTATCCCTCCATATTTTCCCCTCTTTCTCATTTTACAAGATCCAACTTCCTGATATTTCCATTTTTCCAAGATCCAATTCCTATTTTTCCCTATTTCTCATTTTTCCAAGTATCCAACTTCCCCATATTTTTCCCTCTTTCTCCTCATTTTCCAGCGAATCCACCTATGGCCACCGACCAAGGTTCACACCACAGGAACCACCACAGGAACTACCACTAAAATATCTTTACCTAAAATGGAAAAACACCTTTTCCTGGTATTTTTCTCTCTTTCTCCTTTTTTTTCTGGAGTATCCAAATTACTGATATTTTCCCTCTTTCTCATTTTATCAAGAATCCAACTTCCTCATATTTCTCATTTTTCCGAGGATAAACTCACTGATATTTCTCATTTTTCCAAGAATCCAAATCCCTGATATTTTTCCCTATTTCTCATTTTTCCAAGAATCCAACTTTCCCAATATTTCCCCTCATTCTCCACATTCCTCACCAACCCACTCGCTCCATCCCCACAACCCACCCACCGCCACCACCCTCAACCCCACCACCCCAAAAACCCTTCCCAAACCCACCCCATCTCCCAAAAAAACCCTAAACTCCCTTTTTTTACCTCTCCGCCTCCTCCTTCACCACAGAATACTGCCCCGTCTGCCGAATCGATCGCTGCTCCTGCCCTTTTTCCCCGCTTTCCACCTCCTGCTCCAGCGAGGAGCTGGTGCTGCCCTCGCGGCTGACATTGCTGCTCCGCCCGGGGCTGTTCTCCGTCGACGCCCGCGGCGACTCCGTGTTCTGCTTCAGCGTCTGCAGCTTGGCCAGCGGGATGATGTCGCAGTTCTGGGGGCGGTGCCACACCGTCCTCTGCGTGCTGGCGTTGTAGTAGTAGAAGCGCGAGGTGTTGGGGTCGAAGAGCTCCCACCATTGGTTCTCGTTGGTGCGTTTGATCCGCACGCCCGACGGAGGGTCCCACACGCACTCGCCCGTCAGGAGGTTGGCGTACATGCGCTCCCGGGTGCGGGGCTCGATGATTTCCACCCATTCCAGCCTGGGGGAGATGGGGAAAAGAGGAGAATTTAACAAAAAAAAAAGAAGTCTCTGAAAGTCATCCAAGGCATCTGAGATTTCCATAATTTAAAGTGAGTATGGGATGGAAAAGAGAAACAACTCTTCCTTCCACTCCCATTGAGTTCCAGGGTCAAAAATTTGATGATTTCCACCCATTCCAGCCTGGGGGAATGGAAAAAAAGGGGAGAATTTAAAAAAAAAAAGGTGTTTGAAGGTGAGCCAAGATATTTGAGGATTCTGTGGTTCAAAGTGAGTATGGGGTGGAAAAGAGAAACAACTCTTCCTTCCACCCCATTGAGTTCCAGGGTCCAAAACTCAATGTTTTCCACCCATTCCAGCCTGGGGAAGGACAGGGGAAAAATGGAGAATTTAAAAAAAAAAAGGTCTTTGAAGGTGACCCAAGACGTTGGAGGATTCTGTGATTTAATGTGAGTGTGGGTGGAAAAGAAAAACAACTCTCGTCTAACCCATTGAGTGTCCTGTGTCCAAAACTCGATGATTTCCACCCATTCCAGCCTGGGGAAATGGGAAAAGGGGAGAATTTAAAAAAAAAAATTATAAAAAAAATGGTGTTTGAAGGTGACCAAGATGTTTGAGGATTCTATGATTTAATGTGAGTGTGGGGTGGAAAAGAGCAGCAGCTCTTCCTTCCACCCCATTGAGTTCCAGGGTCCAAAACTCAATGTTTTCCACCCATTCCAGCCTGGGGAAGGACAGGGGAAAAATGGAGAATTTAAAAAAAAAGGTCTTTGAAGGTGACCCAAGACATTTGAGGATTCTGTGGTTTAATGCGAGTATGGGGTGGAAAAGAGAAACAACTCTCTTCTAACCCATTGACTCTCAAGGGTCCAAAACTCGATGATTTCCACCCATTCCAGCCTGGAAATGGAAAAAGGGGAGAATTAAAAAAAAAAAAATGGTGTTTGAAGGTGACCCAAGATATTTGAGGATTCTGTGATTTAATGTGAGCGTGGGGCGGAAAAGAGCAGCGGCTCTTGGTCTCCTGTGTCCAAAATTTGATGATTTCCACCCATTCCAGATTGAAAAAGTACAGGGAAAAAGGGGAGAATTAAAAAAAAAAAGAAAAAAAATGGTGCCTGAAGGTGACCCAAGACATTTGAGGATTCTGTGATTTAATGCGAGTGTGGGGTGGAAAAGAGAAACAACTCTCTTCTAACTCATTGAGTCTCCTCGTTCCTAAATTTGATGATTTCCACCCATTCCAACCTGGAAAAGGACAAGGAAAAAGGGGAAAATTCAAAATCAACTTGGGTGATCCCTGAGGGTCATCCAAAATATTTGAGGATTCCGTGATTTAAAGTGAGTGTGGGTGGAAAAGAAAAACAACTCTCGTCTAACCCATTGAGTCTCCTGTGTCCAAAATTCGATGATTTCCACCCATTCCAGCCTGGGGAAGGACAAGGGAAAAGGGAGAATTTAAAAAAAAAAACAAAAAAAAAAAACCAATAAAAAAAAAAAACGTTTCTGAAAGTCATCCAAGGCATCTGAGTTCCATAATTTAAAGTGAGCGTGGGGTGGAAAAGAGAAACAACTCTCTTCTAACCCATCAAGTCTCCTGTGTCCAAAATTTGATGATTTCCACCCATTCCAGCCTGGGGGAAATGGGAAAAGGGGAGAATTTAAAAAAAAAAAAAAAATTTGGTGCTCGAGCTGACCAAGACATTTGAGGATTCTGTGATTTATAATGAGTGTGGGGTGGAAAAGAGAAACAACTCTTCCTTCCACTCCCATTGAGTTCCAGGGTCAAAAATTGGATGATTTCCACCCATTCCAGCCTGGAAAAGGACAAGGAAAAAGGGGAAAATTCAAAATCAACTTGGGTGATCCCTCAAAGTCACCCAAGGCATCTGAGGATTCTGTGATTTAATGTGAGTGTGGGGTGGAAAAGAGTAAAAGCCCTTCTTTCTAACCCACAGAGACTCCTGTGTCCAAAACTCAATGTTTTCCACCCATTCCAGCCTGGGGAAGGACAGGGGAAAAATGGAGAATTTAAAAAAAAAAAGGTCTTTGAAGGTGACCCAAGACATTTGAGGATTCTGTGATTTAATGTGAGCGTGGGGTGGGAAAGAGCAGCAGCTTTTCCTTCCATCCCATTGAGTTCCAGGGTCCAAAATTTGATGATTTTCACCCATTCCAGCCTGGGGAAGGACAGGGAAAAATGCAGAATTTTAAAAAAAAAAAAGGTGTTTGAAGGTGACCCAAGACATTTGAGGATTCTGTGATTTAATGTGAGCGTGGGGTGGGAAAGAGCAGCAGCTTTTCCTTCCATCCCATTGAGTTCCAGGGCCAAAAATTTGTATGATTTCCACCCATTCCACCTGGGAAATGGAAAAAAGGGAGAATTTAAAAAAAAAAAAAAAAAAAAAAAAAAATGGTCTTTGAAGGTGACCCAAGACATTTGAGGGTTCCGTGATTTAATGTGAGCGTGGGGTGGGAAAGAGCAGCAGCTCTTGGTCTCCTGTGTCCAAAATTTGATGATTTCCACCCATTCCAGCCTGGGGAAATGGGAAAAGGGGAGAATTTTTAAAAAAAAAAAAAAAAAAAAAAAAAAAGGTCTTTGAAGGGGACCCAAGACGTTTGAGGGTTCCGTGATTTAATGTGAGTGTGGGGTGCAAAACTTCCATCCCATTGAGTTCCAGGGCCCAAAATTTGATGATTTTCACCCATTCCAGCCCGGAAAAGCACAAGGAAAGAAGGAAAATTCAACCAAATTCCCTCCCAACCCAATCCATCCGAAAATTCCAGGATTGGACGCGAGCACAGGATGGAAAAAACCAACAGCTCTTTCCTCTACCCCACTGAGTCTCCCAGGCCCAAAATTTGATGTTTTTCACCCATTCCAGAGTGGAAAAGGACAAGGAAAAAGGGAAAATTCAACCAAAGTCCATCCCAACCCAATCCATCCGAAAATTCCAGGATTTGACGCGAGCACGGGATGAAGAGCGAATTCCCAACCCTTTTTTCCGCCCTCCTCGAACCCCGCGGAGTTTTTTTACAGAAAACTGAGAATTTTCCAAAGGCTTTCCATCAAAATCCCCGGATTTTCAGCTCCCTGGAAAAATCCGGCAGCTCCACATGGAATTCTGGATTCAGAGCCGGGATTTGACCGGAGAAAATTCCAGAAAAATGGAATTGGAAACACCGGGATCACCGACGCGGCGATGGAATTCGCGTGAACGCTTTTTTTTTTTTTTTTCCCAGAACGCCAAAAAACCGCAAGATTTTCCACAAAAAAACGCCAAAAAGGATGGATTCGACCTTCCCGAAGAACCGAATCTCAGAGATCCTTCCCTGATCCCAAAAAGGCGTCGGCTCCGGAAATAATCCCGAAAAAAACGGGAATTTCCAGGACGGGTCCCAATTCCTCCTCCCCGGCGCTCCTTTTCCCACAAATCCCAGTTTTAGTGGAATTTCCTCAAAACCCTTTCACTCAGAAATAAAACAAAAAGGGTTTTTTTTGGGATCATTCCTGAAATTTCCTCAAATCCTTTCACTCAGAAATAGAACAAAAAGATTTTTTTGGGGATCATCCAGCTTAGAAATTCCAAAGCGGATTAAAAGAAGCCGAAATCCCAAAAAATAGAGAATTCCGAATTTTTTTTCCGATTGCGTTTGTCACCTCCAGATAATCCTGAGGGTGCCTCAGAATTCCAAGATTTTTTATTCAAATTCCTCTTTAAAAAAAAAATTAAAAAAAATTCAAAAAAAAAAAAAATAAATGAATTAAATAAAATTATTCGGATTTATTCCGTCAGCATTTCCGAGGTTTTGAAGGAATTTCTAGAATGGATGAGGAGGGATAAAAATATAAAATGAGGGTAAATGGAGAGGGTGATGATAATTCCCGACACCTTTTCCTGGGAATAAATCCCTGGAATCTCCTCAGAAATGCCCAAAAATTATAATAAAAAAAAAAAAAAAAAAAACCAAAAAACCCCCAAACCAAACCAAAACAAAAAAAAACAAAAAAAAAACCCAAAAAATAAACAAAACAAAAAAAAAAAAAAAACCCCAAAACAAAAAAAAAAAAAAATGGAGGGGGGGTCCAGGTTTTAAATTCCAACGGGATTTAAACCTCTGAATTGGAAAAAAAAATGGGATTTTCAGGTTGCGGATTTTATGGGATCAAAAAAAAAATTTTTTTTTTAAAAAAAAGATGATTTTTTATTATCCTTTATCATCATCCTTTATATTTTTTATAACGTTTTATATTTTTTAGACCCGGAGCGCCAAACTTTACCCTCCCCCGCCCCCGTTTTCCATCCGGGTGAAATTCCCACAGAAATTCCGGGCATTTTCGGCGTTCCCACAAATCCATCCCCGAAATTAAAACCCTCCCAGAATTCCCGGGAATTGTGATTTAGATATTCCCGGGATAACGAGGCGCCTCGGGGCACGGACGGAGCCGGAATATTCCGATCCCACGCGAGATAAAAACGTTTTAGGGTCGGATTTCGCCATCCTAAAGATCCCAAAAAAATCTTTTCCTGGTGATCCCAAAGATCCCGGCGATTCCGGAATTTCACAAAATCGTGGAATGTTTTTATGGAATGGTTTGGGGTGGGGTGGGAAATCCGGGATCGTCCCAATTCCGTCGCCTCCCGCAATCCCAAGTCGCTCCAAACCTCGTCCAACCTGAATTTGAAAATTTCCACGGGGAAAAAAAATTCCGGGAATTCCATCCCAGCCCCTCCCCACTTTCTCCGGGGATAATTAATTCCCCAAAATTCCACCCAAAATTCCCACTTTTCCACCATTCCCGTCCCTCCATCCCTTCTCCAAAGTCCAAACCATCCCAAATCCGCCGTTCCGACGAAACCGCAATTCCGGAAAAACCGCGGGATTGAAATCCCTCCGCTCCCACGAAAAGTCGCGCCCGGATCCCGAAATTTGATTTTTTTGGGTTTCTCCCTCTGTTTATTTATTTTTTTTAAAAAAAGGAGGATGGGGATTCCCTTCCCTTCCCGAGCTCCCGAAATCCCAGCGGGAATTTGGGGCGGAGGCTGCGTTGGTTTTTTTTTTGGCTCCTCAACCTCTCCCGCCCCGTGGGGTTAATTAATATTCCGCGAGCGCCACACCCTTAATTAGAATTGGGAAAAAAAAGGGCCTTTGGTTTCTGGAGGGTTCGATTCAGGATTTTCTGTGGGGTTTCTGTCTGGTGGAAAACCCGGTTTTAATTACGGCGCATGAAATCTCTCGGTTAGAGCACCAAAATAAATTAAAAAAAAACAAACCCAAAAAACCCAGCAAAAACCCCAGAAAAAAACCCTAAAAAACAGAACAAAAATAAACCCAAAAAAACCCCAAAACGCCCCAAAAATCCAACAAAACAAAAAACAAAACAGAACAAAACAAAAAACAAAAAAAAACCCCAAAAAACCAACGAAACAAAAAAACCAAACCAAAACAAAACAAAAGATACGTAAAACCACCCAAAAACACAGCCAAAAAACTCCCACAAAACAAACAAAAAAATAAACGCAAAAAAGTAAAAAAAACCCAAAAAAAACAAGAAAACAAAAAAACCCACATAACAAAACAAAAAAGAAAACCAAAAAGAACAAAACAAAAAAAACCCCACAAAACAAAACAAACCCAAAAAACCCCCCAAAAACCAACGCAGCCAAAAATCCCCCACAAAACAAAACAAAAAACTAAAGAAAACCCCAAAAAACCAACAAACCAACAAAAAAAGCAAGCCAAAAACAAAAACCAAAAAAAATCCAACAAAAAAAAAACCACAAACAAAAAAAAACCCCAAAAACAACACAGCAAAAAAACCCCACAAAACAAAAAAAAAAAAAACAAATACCCCCAAAAACCAAAAAAAAACCCAAAAACCCCAACAAAACCAACAAAAAAAGCAAACCAAAACAAAAAAAACCCCACAAAACAAAAATAAACTCAAAAATATCCCAAAAAACAACAAAAAAAACCCAAAAAACCCAAAAACAAAACAAAAAAAAGGAAACCAAACAAAAACCAAAAACAAAAAACAAAAAAACAAAACCAAAAAACCCACCACAAAACTAAAATAAACCCCCAAAAAACCCAAAAAACAACAAAACACTGAAACCCCACAAAACAAAAAAACAACAAAAAACAAAACAAAAAAAATAAAACAAAAAAATAAACAACAAAAAATAAACAAACAAAAAAATACACAAAAAATAACACAAAAAAAAAAGCGTCAACTCTCAAACAAGATCCAACAAAAAATAAAATTTAAAAAAAAAAAAAAAAAAACAACCCAAATTCATTCCTCCAATCCCAGCTCACCAAAATAAAACATTCCCGATCCGAGAATTCCCGAGCGCGGATGAACCGAAATTCCTGACGAGCGCCGCCCTCGTTGGAATAAATTAGAACGGAGCCATAAAAACACCCGGAGCAGCTCCGGAATTCCGAATCCTTTTCCGAGATGCGACCGCGTGGGAAAAGGGTTTGGGTAAATTTTTGGCTCCCGAAAATCTTTCGTTGTTCCCGAAATTCCGGAGTATTCGGGAGTCAAAAAATACCGGGGGATATTTGATGTTTTCCTATTTCCTAATTGTTTTTCCTAATTTCTTATTTCCTATTTCCAGTTCCCAGCAGGAATTCCTAATTTGGATGGAATCTGAACTAAAATGCCGGGAAAAAAAATTGTGGAAAATGGGAAAATAGAACGAAAAAAACAGCGGGAAAATTGTGCTCCGGAGAATCCAAAACGAGCTGGAAAAGGCTTGGAGCACCTGGATGGAAATGGTAAAAAATCACAAAAACCACCAAAAAACACCAAAAAAATGCCAAAAACAGCGGTAAATTGTCCAAAGCCGGGGTGAAAAGGCTGGAGCACCCTGGGAGGAAAATGGATAAAAAAAAATATCAAAAAACACCAAAAAACCACCAAAAAAACACCAAAAAAACCACAAAACCAGCGGAAAATCGTCCAAGCCGGCTGGAAAAGGCTTGGAGCACCGTGGGATGGAATGTTAAAAACAACAAAAACACCAAAAAAACACCAAAAAACCACAAAAAACCACAAAAACCAGCGGGAAAATTGTCCAAAAACCGGGGCTGGAAAGGCTTGGAGCACCCGGATGGAAAATGGATAAAAAAATATAAAAACCCACCAAAAACACCAAAAAACACCAAAAAAGTGAGGAAATTGTCCAAGTGAGGCTGGAAAGCTTGGAGCACCCCAGGATGGAAAATTGTAAAAACCAAAAAACCACAAAACAAAAACCACCCAAAAAACCACAGAAACAGCGGGAAAATTGTGCCCAAAATCCAAGTGAGGCTGGAAAAGGCTTGGAGCAACCCCTGGGATGGAAATGGGTAAAAAATATCAAAAAACACCAAAAAACCACAAAAAACCACAAAAAACAGCGGGAAAATTGTGCCCCGGAAAATCCAAAGTGAGGCTGGAAAAGGCTTGGAACACCCTGGGATGGAAAATGGGTAAAAAAATATCAAAAAACACCCAAAAAGAAAACCAACAAAAAAAGTGGAAAATTGTCCAAAGCGAGGCTGGAAAAGGCTTGGAGCACCCGGGATGGAAAATGGATAAAAAAATATCAAAAAAAAAACACCAAAAAACCACCAAAACCCACAAAAAACAGCGGAAAATTGTCCAAGCGAGGCTGGAAAGTTGGAGCAACCTGGGATGGAAAATGGTAAAAAATACCAAAAAAACACCAATAAAACACCAAAAAACCCACCAAAAAACCGCCGCGCAAAACAGCGGAAAAAATTGTGCTCCGGAGAATCCAAAACGAGGCTGGAAAAGGCTTGGAGCACCCTGGGATGGAAAATGGGTAAAAATCACCAAAAAACCACCAAAAACCACCAAAAAAATGCCAAAAACAGCGGTAAAATTGTCCAAAGCCGGGGTCGAAAAGGCTTGGAGCACCCTGGGATGGAAAATGGATAAAAAAATATCAAAAATCACCAAAAACCACCAAAAAACACAAAAAAACCATACAAAACCAGCGGAAAAGTCGTCCAATAGCTCGGCTGGAAAAGGCTTGGAGCACCGTGGGATGGAAAATGGGTAAAAACACCAAAAAAACACCAAAAAACACCAAAAAACCACCAAAAAACCACAAAAACCAGCGGGAAAATTGTCCAAAGCCGGGGTGGAAAAGGCTTGGAGCACCCCGGGATGGAAAATGGATAAAAAAATATCAAAAACCCACCAAAAAACACCAAAAAAACACCAAAAAAGTGGGAAAATTGTCCAAAGTGAGGCTGGAAAAGGCTTGGAGCACCCCAGGATGGAAAATTGGGTAAAAACCACCAAAAAAACCACCAAAAACCACCCAAAAAACCACGAAAACAGCGGGAAAATTGTCCAAAGCGAGGCTGGAAAAGACTTGGAGCACCCCGGGATGGAAAACGGGTAAAAAACACCAAAAAAAACCAAAAAACACCAAAAACCACAAAAAACCACAAAAACCAGCGGGAAATTGGTCCAAGAGCCGGGGTGGAAAAGGCTTGGAGCACCGGGATGGAAAATGGATAAAAAAAATATCAAAAACCCACCAAAACACCAAAAAAAACACCAAAAAGTGGGAAAATTGTCCAAAGTGAGGCTGGAAAAGGCTTGGAGCACCCCAGGATGGAAAATTGGTAAAAACCACCAAAAAACCACCAAAAAACCACCCAAAAACCACGAAAACAGCGGAAATTGTGCTCCGGAAAATCCAATGTGAGGCTGAAAAGGCTTGGAGCACCCTGGGATGGAAAATGGGTAAAAAAATATCAAAAAACACCAAAAAACCACAAAAAACCACAAAAAACAGCGGAAAATTGTGCCCCGGAAAATCCAAAGTGAGGCTGGAAAGGCTTGGAACACCCTGGATGGAAATGGGTAAAAAAATATCAAAAAACACCAAAAAACCACCAAAAAAAGTGGGAAAATTGTCCAAAGCGAGGCTGGAAAAGCTTGGAGCACCCTGGGTGGAAAATGGATAAAAAAATATCAAAAAAAAACACCAAAAAACCACCAAAACCCCACAAAAAACAGCGGGAAAATTGTCCAAAGCGAGGCCGGAAAAGGCTTGGAGCAACCTGGGATGGAAAACGGGTAAAAAATACCAAAAAAACACCAAAAAAACACCAAAAACCCACCAAAAAACGCCAAAAACAGCGGGAAAATTGTGCTCCGGAGAATCCAAAACGAGGCTGGAAAAGGTTTGGAGCACCCTGGGATGGAAAATGGGTAAAAAAACACCAAAAAAACACCAAAAAACACCAAAAAAAACACCAAAAAACACCAAAAACAGCGGGAAAATTGAGCTCTGGAGAGTCAAAGCGAGGCTGGAAAAGGCTGGAGCACCGGATGGAAATGGGCAAAAAACAACAACAAAAAACAACAAAAAAACACCAAAAAAAGTGGAAAATTGTCCAAAGTGAGGCTGGAAAAAGGCTTGGAGCACCCGGGTGAAAATGGATAAAAAATATCAAAAACACCAAAAAACACCAAAAAACCACCAAAAAAGCGGGAAAATCGTCCAAAGCCGGGTGGAAAAGCTGGAACACCCCAGGATGGAAAATGATAAAAAAATATAAAAAAACACAAAAAACCACAAAAAACCCCAAAAACCCACCAAAACAAGGGGAAAATTGTGCTCTGAGAATCCAAGAAAGGTTGGAAAGACTTGGAGCACCCGGATGGAAAACTGGGTAAAAAAACCAAAAAGGGGAAAATGTGCTCCGGAGAATCCAAAGCGAGGCTGAAAAGGCTTGAGCACCCTGGGATGGAAAATGGTAAAAAGTATCAAAAAAACACCAAAAAACCACCAAAAAAACACCAAAAAACCACCAAAAACAGCGGGAAAATTGTCCAAAGTGAGGCTGGAAAAGGCTTGGAGCACCCCGGGATGGAAAATGGATAAAAATCACCAAAAAACACCAAAAAAACCACGAAAACAGCCGGAAAATCGTGCTCTGGAAAATCCAAAACGAGGCTGGAAAAGGCCTGGAACACCCCGGGAATGGAAAATGGATAAAAAATAAAAAAAACACCAAAAAACACCAAAAAACACCAAAAAACCACCAAAAACAGCGGGAAAATTGTCCAAAGTGAGGCTGGAAAAGGCTTGGAGCACCCCGGGATGGAAAATGGATAAAAAAATCAAAAAACAACACAAAAAACCACCACAAACCCACCAAAAAACGCCAAAACAGGGAAATTGTCTGCCGGAGAATCCAAAACGAGGCTGGAAAAGGCTTGGAGTAGCCTGGATGGAAAACGGATAAAAAATACCAAAAATGTGGGAAAATTGTCCAAAGTGAGGCTGGAAAAGGCTTGGAGCACCCCGGGATGGAAAATGGGTAAAAACCACCAAAAAAAACACCAAAAAACCACCAAAAAAAGTGGGAAAATTTCCAAAGCCAGGCTGGAAAAGGCTTGGAGCACCCCGGATGGAAAATGGATAAAAATATCAAAAAAACACCAAAAACCAAAAAACACAAAAAACAACCAAAAAACCACCAAACAGCGGGAATATGTGCTTCCAGAGAATCCAAAGAGGCTGGAAAAGGCTTGGACAACCCCGGATGGAAAATGGATAAAAAATAAAAAAAAAAAACCACAAAAAACACCAAAAACCCAAAAAAACAGGGGAAAAATTGTCCAAAAAGCCGCGAACTGGAAAAGGCTTGGAACACCCTGGGATGGAAAATGGGGAAAAACCACCAAAAACCACCAAAAAACACCAAAAACAGCGGGAAAATTGTGCTCCGGAGAATCCAAAGCGAGGCTGGAAAAAGCTTGGAACACCCTGGGATGGAAAATGGGTAAAAAACACCAAAAAAACACCAAAAAAACGCCAAAAACAGCAGGAAAATTGTCCAAAGCCGGGCTGGAAAATGCTCGGAGCACCCCGGGATCGGGAAAAACTGAAAATGCCGAGGAAGGAGGAAGGAAACAAACCCCAAACCCTTTCCCAACCCAAACCCTTTTCATCATCCGCTCATCCCTATTTTTTCCACATCCAAATTTTCGCTTCCCGAGCCCGAGGGAATTGGGAGAAAATTCCCGTTCCCCGATTGCGACGGCGCCAAACGCGACGCTCACCTCTTCCCGCGCGGAGATCCCATCGTTTCACCTTCCATATCCATGTCCCACATCCCTCGGCGATTCTGGATTCACCTCCCTTTCTAGAAGGTTTTGGGAAGTTCGATCTTTTCCCGATGGCGGAGCGAGAGTCGGGCGCGTTCTTTTCCGAGGAGACGGAAATCTCCGGGAATCTCCGGAGGGAATTTTGGCACCGAGCGCTCCCCTGGCGGCGCTGCCCCGGCTCCCCGGCATTTTGCAACGAAAGGAACACCAGAGAAGCTTTTTCTTTTTTTTTTCTTTTTTTCCTTTTTTCTTTTCTTTTTTTCGTTCCTGAAGAGTTTAATTGATCGGGATTTTGCAACAGGAAGGAACCACAGAGAACAACTTCTTTTTTTTTTTTCTCTTCCTTTTTTTTCTTTTTTTTCTTTCCCGAAGAGTTCAATCAATCGGGATTTTGCAACAGAAAGGAACCACAGAGAAGAACTTCTTTTTTTTGTTTTTTTTTCCTTCTTTTTTTTCTTTTTTTTTTTTTCCTATTTCCGAAAGAGTTCAATTAATCGGGATTTTGCAACCGAAAGGAACCACAGAGAACTTTTTTTTGGTTTTTTTTTTCCTTTTTCTTTTTTTCTATTCCCGAAGATTTAATTAATCGGGAGTCGGGAAATGAGGGGTCACTTTTTTTTTTTTTTTTTTTTGGTGGTGTTATTACTCTGATTTTCTCTTTCATTCCTTTTTTTTTTTTTTTTGGGAAATTTCCCATTTTCCCATTCCATCCTCTAGAACCTGAACGGGGTCATTGTAACCCCACGATTTATTCCCACACACAGAACCCAATCCCGATGTTTTAGACTCAGATTTGCCTTTTTTGGGAAAAAAAAATATTAAAAAAAAGGAAAAGCCTGACCTGGCTGCGCTTATTGGAAAAGATGGAGAAGCTCCAAATTAAAGAGAAGGCTGCAATTTAAAAGGATCATAAAAAGGCTTAAAAAAAAAAATGGAAAAAGCTCAATAATTTTTAAAAGTGAGAAAGCTCAAAAATTTTAAAAAGGATGGAGAAAAGGCTCAAAATTAAAGAGAGACTCAATAAAGAGGAAAGGCTCAAAAATTATAAAGGATGGAAGAAACCAATTTAAAAAGGTGGAGGCTCAAAAATTAAGTGAAAAAAGTCCATTAAAAGATGGAAAAGGCTAAAAAGAGAAAGGCTCAAAAATTTAAAAAGGATGAGAAAGGCTCCAAAATTTATAAAGGATGGAGAAAAGGCTCAAAAAATTTTAAAAGGGATGGAGAAAAGGCTCCAAAAATTTAAAAAGAGAAAAGGCTCCAAAAAATTTTAAAAAGGATGGAGAAAAGGCTCAAAAAATTTAAAAAGTATGGAAAAAAGACTCAAAAATTTTAAAAATATGGAGAAAAGGCTCCAAAAATTTAAAAAAAAATGCCTCTTTGCCTAAAAAAATTTTGGGAGCAATGATTTATCCGGATTTATAGGGAAATAAAATTCCAGCAGGGAAGGGATTGGGAATTTTAGGGATTCTCCCAGCAGGATGGAGGCGCATCATAAATTAAATATTTCCAGAATGATTTTTATCCTTTTATTCCTCCAAGGCAGAAAAATCCAGGGAGTCGATTCTGGTCAGGATTACACATAAATTTATGGATTTTTACCCAAAAAAAAAGGGGAGATTCATGAGGAATGAAGGAAAATGTGATTTATATGAGGGTGGTGAGGGGCTGGATGAATTCCCGGAAAATCTGTGGCTGCTCCATCCCTGGGAATGTCCAAGGCCGGGTCGGACGGGGATTGGAGCATCCTGGGATAGTGGAATGTGTCAGAATTTCATGGGATTTTTTATTCCCCAATACCTTCCAAGTAATCAGAATTAACCAAATTTGTCTGAGCTTAATTGCTTTTTCCACATTTCAGAATTCCACGCTTAATTCCAGAATTAACTCATTAAATTTGGTCCGAAAGCCTTAAATTTGGCTTTTTTATTCCCACCCAAATTATTCTATGATTTTCCACGCTTAATTCCAGAATTAATCATAAATTTGGTCACAGAAAAGTCTTAAATTTGGCTTTTTTATTCCATGATTTTCCACGCATAATTCCAGAATTATTCATTAATTTGCTCACAGAACCGTGGAAAAGTTTGGGAAGGGAACCTCCCGGATCCTCCCGTTTTTCCCATTCTCAGTCCCGGATTTTCTGTTTGAATTCCCTTTAAAACTTTGGAATGAAAAAATTATTTTTTGTGGAATTTTTCAGAGCTCCGGGGGTGGTTCTCAGAAGGGTTTTCTGGGGGGAATTGGATCCACTGGGATCCACTGGAACCCAGGGATGGATCCCAAAGCTCCGGGCGTGATTTGCCAAAATCCTGGAATGATTTGGATGGGAAAGGAAATAAAAATCATGGAATTCCGCATCCAGGAACAACTTCTGCTATCCCAGCGTGCCCCAACCTGGCCTTGGACAATTCCAGAGATGGAAAAGCCACAAAATTCCTGGGAATTCCATCCCATCCCCTCCCAAGGGAAGAATTCCTTCCCAATATTCCCCCCAAATCTCCTCTTTTCCAACGGGAATCCATTCCCTGTGGAATTCCTTTGGCCAAAATCCCTCTCCAGCTCTCCTGGAGATTTTTTTAAGGCTCTAGAAGATCTCTGTGGATCCTTCTTTTTTTTCCAGGCTGGACATTCCCATCTCTCCCGACATTCCACGTTCCGATCCCACATCCCGGCATTCCGCGTTTCCCCAAAATTCCCAATCCGATCGCGGCTTTTCCTCCGGGAAAATCCTCCGGCGGCGTTTTTTCCACGGCTCAAAACGCCCGGAGGGATCTTTGTCCCATTTTCTGCGGCCCCAATTCCCCACTCTTCCCTTCTTCCGTCCTCCACGGAAAAAAAACCCGGAATTTTTCGCTCAATTCCCCAAATTTCACCCGTATTTATTTTAATCCGACCCGGATTAATCTGAATTATTTTATTTCCCCCGCAATTCCAGTCTTGGGGCAACACTTGCAACCACTTGGGCGCTTTTGTTTGCCTTCAACTGATCAAATAAAAAAAAAAAACAAACTTAGGAAAAAGTCACTCGGAATTTCGTCTCCGCTTCCCAAATTTCCCAGCTGGGAAAAGCCTGACCTACTTGGCAGAAGCGCCGAGAGCCTGCGCTCTTCTCCTTATTTTTTTAATTTTTTTTTTTAAAAATTTAATTTTAATTTCTTTTTTAATGATTTAAAAATTCCACAAAGTCATTAAGAGACCACCCGAGGGTTCAGAAGACGCTTATTCCGGATTTTTTTTTTTTTTTTTTTCTCCTGTAATCCAAATTGCCTGAATCGATTTTCCAAAAAGGAGGAATTTTACACTGGGATTTGACGGTTCCCAAAGCGAGTTGGGGAGAATCCTAAGGAAAGGGCGAAAAAGGGAAAATCGGGAGGATATTTAACAGAAAATATAAAAAAAAAAAAATAGATGGTGGGGGGGAAAAAAAAAAGGAGAGGCCTGAAAGGAAAGGGGAAGGAAAATAACGGGAATTTCGTTCGTTTTCTGATGATTCCGAAAAAAATGGGGATAGGATGGGATAGGGTGGAACGGAATGGGATTTCTGGAGAAGGGAAGGATCCAGGGAGAATCCAGAGTCCCTTCCAGATCCTAAAGGAGCTCCAGGAGAGCGGGAGAGGGATTTGGGAAAAAGGGATGGAGGGACAGGAAACAGGGAATGGCTTCAAACTGGGAAAGAGGAGATTTGGGGGGGATTTTGGGAAGGAATTCCTCCCTCGGGAAGGGCTGGGATGGAATTCCCAGAAAATTTGTGGAAATATCCAGGTTGGAGCAATCTGGGATAGCGGAAAGTGTCCCTGTCCATGGCAGGAGATTGGAATTCCATGATTTTTTAATTCCCTTCCCAACCATTCCATGATTCCCTGATCCTTCATGGAAAAGTGGGGGGTTGGGCAATGACATAACCTCATCCCGGTTATCCATAAAAAAACCGAGACGAGGGACGGCCGTTAATCCCGTAAAACCCTAAACCCGGGGCACGCAAATAGGTCACGGAAATCACGGAAACCGCGCGGCGCCCTCGTAATTCCCGGCGGGAAGGGGAGGGGGTGGCGGGAACGCGCTCTTTTCCCGGGAGAATCCGGCTTCTCGCGCTCGGATCCCTCCCGAGGAGCAGAATTCCCCCGGGAAACTCATCCTGCGGCGAACGGGGAGAGGTTTGGAGCTGCGGATGGAGATAAAAGCTGGAAAATTGCCGAGAGCGGAATCTTTCCGGATCCCGAGATTCCTTTGAGATTCCCGGTCCTTCGAGATGAATGACTCCAAACAGCGGCAATTATATAAAATTTTATAAAATTTATATAATAATTTATATAAATTTATATAATTTTTTTATCAAACCCGAGTCAGTTAATTACAGGGGTGTCAGGAAATTCGGGATTTGACAGACGGATGGAAGACGGGAAAAGGTTGCTTGGAAAATGTGAAACCCCATGAAAATCCCGCAAAAAGAATGGGATTTTTGAGGGGTTTTGGGAAATTCTGGGTTTTTGTTCTGGCAAACAAAGCCAGGAATTCCATCCCAGCCCCTCCCCAGCTTCAGAGGGAAGAATTCCTTCCCAATATTCCCATCTAAAAACCTCAAAATCTCAAAAACTCAGAATCGCGGCACCAACGCGAGACCGGGAATGGCCGCGAACCGAAAATTCGATTTCGCCCGACGCCGCAAAATTCAGGGTCACGGGGTCAACCCGCTTAAGCCTGGCCTAAAAACGAGTTGAGCGAGAGCTGAGTCTGCACCTGAATCCTCCCGACCTTCATCCCATCCCATTAATTTCACCCCGCCCCATTAATTCCCTCCCATCCATTAATTAACACCGCTCCGAGCGTTTTTCACCCGCGATCGCCGGGGGATGATAATTGGCCCTGCTGTCAAATCCCAGGATTTGGGAAATTCCCAGTGAGGAATGTGGGGTTTCTTCCCTGGGGAATCAGGAATTGTGGGTTTTGTAGGAAAAACGACAAAACCGGAAAAAACGGGGGAATTTTTCGACGGGAGCGAGGCGGAGAATGTGGAGATTCCTCCACCGGGCAAATCTCAACTGGCGGAACGAGTTTTCCCAGACTCAGACTCGGTGGATCAAGGAATTGCTTCCAAAACATTTCCCTAATGATTTTAATGAGGGCAATAAAAATTCTATTCATAGATCTGACGTTATTTTTTTTTAGGAGACGGGGATTTTTTCCTCAAAAGCCTGGAAATGTTTCCTAGCGACCGAGTTTTCCAGGAAAAATCCTTCTGGTGACTAAATGGGATCGGAGAGAGACTTTGGAAAAGCGGTGGGAGAATGGGAATGGCTCCTCACGCAAGAGGGCAGGGATGGGAGGGAATTTGGGAAGGAATTCTTCCCCGGGAGGGTGGCGGATTCCAAAATCCACACCCCTCAAAGATATTTTATCCTGGAACCAGTTCACGTCCTGCTGGAACTCAACCAACTACAAAAAAAAAAAAAAAAAAAAAAAAAAATAAAAAAAAAATTAAAAAAAAAATTAATTAAAAAAAAAACTTGGGAAATATGCATCCGCAGAGTGCAAATGCCTCGGGAGGAAAAGATTTCTCAACCCAGACGGGTCGCGAGGGGACTCGGGGTCGGCGGGAAGAAGAGAAAGGATAAAGAATTGGGAAAAAATTGAGTTTTAGGGAATTTTGGAGAAGTCGTGGTTGCCCCATCCCTGGGAGTGTCATAGGAAAAGTTGGACGGGGTTTGGAGCCACCTGGGATAGGGGAAGGTGTCCCTGCCCATGGGAAGGATGAGGTTTTGAAAATCCTTTTCCAACCCAAAACATTTCATGATGTCGGCAACTTTCCCTATAATTATCATTGAATTATAATCATAATTATTATTGTTAGATACTTAATAATATGGTGTTCTCCCTACACCACCGTGGACACATCCGTGGCTTTTCCCCCCTGGATTTCACCATCCTAAGGAATCCCCTCGGCCTTCCTTGGATGATTTCAAGAGGGAAAATCACAATTTCCTTTCCCGGTATTATTTAACAGCAACTCCTAAAAAAAAACACTACAAAATCAAATTTTGAGGTGAGACGATTCCCATCAATTAAAAAATCCAGGAAGCGCTCAAACCACCACAAAAAAAAAAAGGAGATTTTCTGAACACAGGACTTTTCTTGGCCAAACTGTGGGATATTTTTTGGCTTCCAAGAGAAGGCTGACCACTGGAAAAGCAGGAAAATCTCCTTAATGGCTCCTCCAACCACAACTCGCGGCCTCCCCCGGGTCCCGATGCTATCGAGGCTTCAAGATTTCCGCAGGGGAGTTTGCGCTCTCCCGGTTTAATTCCCCGGCTTCGGTCTGGCCAGGCAATTACAGGAATTTCGCAAAGGGTTTTAATCCTTAAATGAACTCCGGGGGGTTGAGCTTCCCGCAGAGCCCGGCGGGCGCCGCTCATGGAGGAGCCGGTCGGAGGATCCCGTCGTGCCGGGACGGAGCCAAAGCACTCCAGGAAAAATAAACAACCCGACGCCATCGAGACTCCGCCCGATGAGAAAGGCTGGGAGAAAGAATGGAGGCATCGGGGTGAGACCTCACCCCCCGTGCTGGGCGGTGATTATCCAGAGCTGCCAGACAGGATCCGGGTCCTGCTTGGAGCTTTCCCGAAAGGGCAGAGAGGGATAAAACAGCCCCATCGCAGTTTCAAGAGGATTGAAGTTCTGAGGAGATCAAGGCCGCCATTTCCGCCAGGCCACGGCCTTGTTGGGATGTGATAAATCCCTTAAAAGTAAAAAAAAAACTGGCTTTGATTGGGAACTACTCTGCTTTGGATAGGAATCAGTGCACCAGAAAGATCCAGGTTCTGCTTGGAGCTTTCCTGAAGGGAAAGGGACGGATAAAACAGCCCCATCTCAGTTTCAAGAGGCTTGAAGTAACGAGGAGATGAACGCGGCCATTTCCGCCAGGCCGCGGCCTTGTTTGGGATGTGATAAATTCCTCAAAAGTATAAAAACTTGGCTTTGGCTGGAACTAATCTACTTTGGATAGAAATCAGTGCACCAGACAGGATCCAGGTCCTGCTTGGAGCTTTCCGAAAGGGCAGAGAGGGATAAAACAGCAACATCACAGTTTCAAGAGGCTCCAAAGGTCTGAGGATCCAAACATGGCCAATTTCTACCAGGCAACAGCCTTGTTTGGGGTGTGATAAATGCCTTGAAAAGGAAAAAAAACTAATCTGCTCTGATAAGAATCAAATTATAAAGATCCAGGTCCTGCTCTCCACATTCCCAAAGAGACAGAGAGGGATAAAACAGCGCCATCCCATTTGGAAGAGGAATAGGAGTTCTGAGGACACAAACGCGGCCATTTCCGCTACGCCGCGGCCTTGTTTGGATGCAACAAATCCCTTAAAAGAAAAAGAAAAATGGCTTTGACTGGGAACTGATCTGCTTGGATAGGAATCAGTGAGACAGACAGCACCCAGGTCCTGCTTCCTGAAGAGGGAGGGAGGGGTAAAACAGCCCCATCACAGTTTCAAGATGCTTGAAGTAAAGAGGAGATGAACGCGGCCATTTCCGCTGGGCCGAGGCCTTGTTTGGGGTGTGATAAATGCCTTGAAAAGGAAAAAAAACTAATCTGCTCTGATAAGAATCAAATAATAAGGATCCAGCTCCTGCTCCCCACCTTCCCAAAGAGACAGAGAGGGATAAAACAGCGCCATCCCATTTGGAAGAGGAATAGGAGTTCTGAGGACACAAACGCAGCCATTTCTGCTGGGCCACGGCCTTGTTTGGATTCGATAAATCCCTAAAAACTAAAAAAAATTGGCTTTGATTGGGAACTGATCTCCTTGGATAGGAATCAGTGCACCAGACAGGATCCAGGTCCTGCTTGGAGCTTTCCCGAAGGGGCAGAGAGGGATAAAACAGCCCCATCGCAGTTTCAAGAGGTTTGAAGAAACGAGGAGATGAACGCGGCCATTTCCGCTCGGCCGCAGCCTTGTTTGGATTCGATAAATCTCTAAAAACTAAAAAAAACTGGCTTTGATTGGGAACTGATCTGCTTGGATAGAAACCATGCACCAAAGGATCCAGGTCCTGCCTTCCCAAAGGGCAGAGAGGATAAACGCCCATCACAGTTTCAAGAGGTTTGAAGTAACGAGCAGATGACTGCGGCCATTTCCGCCAGGCCGCGGCCTTGTTTGGGATGTGATAAATTCCTCAAAAGTATAAAAACTTGGCTTTGGCTGGAACTAATCTACTTTGGATAGAAATCAGTGTACCAGAAAGATCCAGGTCCTGCTTGGAGCTTTCCCGAAAGGGCAGAGAGGGATAAAACATCCCCATCACAGTTTCAAGAGGCTCCAAAGGTCTGAGGATCCAAACATGGCCAATTCCACCAGGCAACAGCCTTGTTTGGGGTGTGATAAATGCCTTCAAAGGAAAAAAAAACTAATCTGCTTTGATAAGAATCAAATAATAAAGATCCAGGTCCTGCTCCCCACCTTCCCAAAGAGCAGAGGAGGGAAAACAGCCCATCCAGTTTGGAAGAGGCTCAGGAAATCTGAGGACACAAACACGGCCATTTCCGCTGGGCTTGGCCTTGTTTGGGGTGTGATAAATCCAAATACTAAAAAAAAACTTGGCTTTGTAGTGGAACTGATCTCTTGGATAGAAAGTTCAGTGCAACCAGACAGGATTCCCAGTCCTGCTTGGAGCTTTCGAAGGGCAGAGAGGGGATAAAAACCCCATCCACAAGTTTCAATGAGGATTTGAAGTAACGAGGAGATACGGGCTTGGTTGCTGGGGTGTGATAAATTCCTCAAAAGTAAAAAAAACCCTAGTTTTGGTGGGGAAATGATCTGCTTGGATAGAATCAGTGCACCAGACAGGATCCAGGTCCTGCTTGGAGCTTTCCCGAAGGGGCAGAGAGGGATAAAACATCCCATCACAGTTTCAAGAGGCTTGAAGTAACGAGGAGATGAACGCGGCCATTTCCGCTGGCCGCGGCCTTGTTTGGGGTGTGATTATTTCCTCAAAAGTATAAAAACTTGGCTTTGGTTAGAACTAATCTACTTTGGATAGGAATCAGTGTACCAAACAGGATCCAGGTCCTGCTTGGAGCTTTCCCGAAGGGGCAGAGAGAGGGATAAAACAGCTCCATCGCAGTTTCAAGAGGATTGAAGTTTTGAGGAGATCAAGGTGGCCATTTCCGCTGGGCCGTGGCCTTGTTTGGGGTGTGATAAATGCCTTGAAAAGGAAAAAAAACCCTAATCTTCTTTGATAAGAATCAAATAATAAGGATCCAGGTCCTGCTTCCCACCTTCCCAAAGAGACAGAGAGGGATAAAACAGCCCCATCACATTTGGAAGAGGAATAGGAGGTCTAGGACACAAACGCGGCCATTTCCGCTAGGCCGTGGCCTTGTTTGGATGCGACAAATCCCTCGAAAGAAAGAAAAACCCGGCTTTGCCTGGGAACTAATCTGCTTTGATAAGAATCAGCGTGGGAACTGGAAATTCCAGTAACAACCAGTCAAAGTCTATTTACACAAGACATCCCTGCCAGGGATCCATAGGAGAACTGACACGGGGGGAAAAAAAAAAAAAAAAAAAAAAATCTCCCTTAATGTGCTCGTTTCAGCAAAGGAGGATCGAGGAAAAAGCATTTTCAGCAGTTTCGTGGGGCTCTGTCCAGAAAGTGTTGTCTCGCTGGATGTTTTAATCACGGAATTATGGATTTTGGATGGTAAAACCCGTGAGGGCGAGGCCAACGTCCGATTATTCGGAGCCCGGGATGGGTTTTGCAGCCAAATCCACGTTTCGTTCTGGGCGTCCATTCAAGGCTTTACCACGAGCTTGGGTGAGTCCAGGTGTTTTTTTTTTTTTTTTATTTTTTTTTTTTTATTTTTTTATTTTTTTTTTTTATTTCACACCTGTGCAGCCACAGAATCCAGCCTTCCGTCCCCTTTTGGGATGGAATTCCAACCGATCGGGCTTTTCCAATTATAAAGTCCAATTATAAGTTTTCCAATTATAAAGAAAGGCAGAATATGAGTTAAAAATCACGGAATGGGTTGGAAGGGGCCTTAAGGACCATTTAATTCCCATCCATGGGCAGGGATGCCTTTCACTAGGAGGATGAATTATCAGGAAGTCCTGGGGGAGACACAAAATCAGGAATATGGAGTGGGAACTTTTAAATTCCGTTGATTCGGCTCAAATTTGGAGTTTGAGCATTAAAAAGGGAAAATAAAAATTAAAAATTCTACTAAAAATTCCGTTCCCGAGACACGTGGATCCTGTCTGACACACTATCCCAGAGTTTTCCCAAAACAGGAAAAGCCACCCCAAAACTTCATTCCAGCCATGGGAATGGCTGAATTACACAAATTCCCAAGAATTCCCAAGAATTCCCTCTTGGGAATCTGTCCAATATTCTCCACTCCACCTCTGGAAGTTGATCCTCACACTGATCCTGTTTTCCTATAAATTCTTCCCCCTTCAGGCCGATCTAGAGGGAAGAATCCCAGAATCCCACAGAACAAATTCAACTAATTAATTATTTTATTTTGTTTTCCTCACCCGTCAGGAAAACCGCTCAGGATGGGCTTTTCAGGGATAATTTTTGGAAGGAAATCACCTCAAATTCGGGACTGTCAATGGGATTAAGGCTGAATCGCTCACTGGAGATGGGTTGGGAGAGCTGGGAATGTCCAGCCTGGAAAAAAGAAGGATTTAGGGAGAGCTCAGAGCCCCTTCCAGACCCTAAAAGAGCTGCAGGAGAGCTGGAGAGGATTTTGGACAAGGGATAGATGGGAATTTTGGAAGGAATTCCACCCTGTGAGAAAAATGAGGGGATGGAATTCCCAGAAATTCTGTGGCTTCCCTATCCCTGGAAATGTCCAAGGCCAGGTTGGACCTGGTTTGGAGCCACCTGGAACAGAGGAAGGCGCCCGAAAAACTTTGGAATTAAAGATCTCGAAGGTCCCTTCCCACCCAAACCATTCCACGATTTTGCCCTAATTCCAAAGGCGACTCAAGCCGATTTTTCCCCGAGCAACTTTTAATCCTTTCCCCCCCAAAAACCCAAAAAATCCCTTTTACCCCACAGGAAAACATCGGGAGAAACAACCGATCCCCATCGGAATTTTAGGAATTTCTGACACGACCTCTCCCCGCTGGAGAATCAGGGATCGATTCCGGCTCCGATTGATTCTCCCAGAGCGACGGTTTTGACATTTTTTTATTCCCTAAAATCCTCCGCACTTCCCTGCCGGGACTTTTTGATCGACAAACCCGTGCTCGAGGAGCACCCTCGGGTCTAAAATCAGAATTTTATCTCCCAAACCAAAGATGTATCAAAATCTCAGAGATAATTTCGGGAGGCTCCGGTAATCAGGCAGGAGATAAAATTTTTTTTTAAAAAATGTCCTTGAGATTCCTGCTCTGCACTGAGGTTTTGAAACTCCGAGGTTGAAATCCCACAAAAAATCAAATATTTGGGGTTTTAATCATATTTTTTTTGGGTTATTCTTCAAGCCATTCACATCATTATCCCAAGGTTCCCTCCACGTTTTATTATCCATATCCGCAATTCTCTGGAGTGGCGCTCCGACGGATAAATCGCTGTTAAATTATAAATTCATAAACAATTCCTCAGCTCTGTGGAATTAACAGGAAACAGGGCTGGGATTCAAAGAGGAAAACTCAAATAATCAAACGCGGGTTTTTCGTGAACTTCAGATCGCCCCAGACATTCCTGAAGTGCTGGAAATTCGGGAGCTGCGGCTCCGAAGGGAAAATCGGCACGGAATAAACCTCTGGAATGGGTGGATATTTAGGATTGAAACCCCTCGGAAAAACCAATTAAAAGGTCTAAAATTATTTTTTGGGGGGAGTTTTTAATTTAAATATGGAATAATTAAGTAGGGATAAAACGAACGCGGAAAATTCTCATCCTGAAGTTAATAATGAAAAATACGATGAGCAGAGCCTTGAACTCTGCCCTGATATCTCAAAGCAGCATAAATTTTCCCATTTTTAAAGCCGACTCCGTTTTTGAGGGCGGCCTTTAATTACGATTATTCCCTTTAACCTTGACAGCTTCCCATTTTACGGGATATTATGGGATATCAGCCTGGAGAGCTCTTCATCTCGCCCCAGGAAGTTACAAAGTCATAAAACTCCGATTTAAACCCGATTTTAGAAAGGGGAATTGCACACCCGACAAAAAAATCGGGAGCTGTCCTAAATAAAGGACATTTCCGCAAGGAAAAATGGAGGAAAACCAGAATTCCAGAATGATTGGGGTTTATGGGATCATCCAGTCCGTTTTTCCACCATCCCAGGTTGTTCCAAGCCCATGGGATTTTTTTTGGAATGCTTTCAAGGATGGGGCAGCCGCAGTTTTTCCGGGAATTTCATTCCGGCACCTCACCACCCTCACTGGAAAAAAAAAAAAAAATTCCCAAAATCCCATGGAAACGAAACGTTTTTCCGATCCCAGCCTCAGGGTCACCTCTGGCTCGATTTATCCTGGCAACCGTTAAACTCGAGGATCCACGTGGGCCTCTCCAAGCGCTCTCCGCAGAAACGGGAACAAGGAATGAAATCAAGGAATTGCGAGGCAGCAATTCCAGCACCGGCTCGGGCATCAAAAATCATGGAATTTGTTTATTCCCAGGAAGTTTCGAGTCCCTCTACATTCACCAAATCCAAAAACATCCTACTCCTCAATCCCCCAATTTTTTCCGTAATTGGAGCAGCCTCAGCCTTCCCGCGGTTGTTACCCAAATCCTAAAACAAATCTCTAAAAATTCCCGAAAGAAAAGCAATTAATCCGAGTTGTTCATCCAACGCAAACGCATTTATCGGGAATCTGATTTATCTCCATTTCGGCTCGAAAACACAACTCAACCTCAGCCCAGAATTTCCAACAGTTCAGAAACCCCTCTTTTATCCCATAATTCCCTAGAATTTCCAACATTTCGGAGACCCCTCTTTTATCCATAATTCCCCAGAATTTCCAACATTTCCGAGACCCCTCTTTTACCCCATAATTCCCCAGAATTTCCAACATTTCAGAAATCCCTGTTTTATCCTGTAATTCCCTCTTCCCTGGAATTTCCAAGAGTTCAGAAACCCCTCTTTTACCCCATAATTTCTCAGAATTTCCATCATTTTATCACACTAAAATTTCCATCAAAACCCCTCTTTTATCCCGTAATTCTCTCTTCCCCAGAATTTCCAATAGTTTAGAGATCCCTCTTTTATCCCATAATTCCCCCGAATTTCCAACCTTTCATAAATTCCTCTTTTACCCCATTATTCCCCATTTTTCCCAACATTTCAGAAACCCCTCTTTTAACCCATAATTCTCCAAAATTTCCAACCTTTCAGAAACCCTCTTTACCCGTAATTCCCTCTTCCAACTCAACATTTCAGAGACCCTCTTTATCCATAATTCCCTAGAACTTCCATATTCAGAAACCCCTCTTTTATCCCATATCCAGGAATTTCAAATTTCAGAGACCCTCTTTTTCCAATATTCCCCAGTAATTTCCAACATTTCAGACACCTTTTTACCCCCTATTCCCAGAATTTCCATAAATACGAAACCATATTTTATCCCAAAATTCCCCAGAATTTCCAAAAGCCAGAAACCCTATTTTATCCATAATCCCCAGGAATTTGCCAACATTGCAGAAATCCTGTTTTATCTGTAATTCCCTCTTCCCTTGGGATTTCACGAGTCTAGGAACCCCTCTTTTACCCATAATAGTTCTCCAGAATTCATCATTTTTGCACCGTATAATTTCATCCAAAACCCTCTTTATCCCGTAATTCTCTTTCCCAGATTATTTCCATAGTTTAGAATTCCTTTTTATCCATATTCCCCCGATTTCCACCATTTCATAAAATCCCTTCTTTACCCATAATATCCCCATTGTTTCCAACATTTCAAGAACCCCTCTTTTAACCCTAATTCCCAAATTTCATCAGTTCGAGACTTCCTCTTTACCTCAGATTTCCAGAATTTCCAATTTCAGAAACCCCTTCTTTTCCCTAATTCCCAGACTTCCCAACACATTCAGAACCTCTTTTTACCCTTAATTCCCCCAAAATTTTACAACATTTCAAAACCCTCTTTTACCCTAATTCCCAGAATTTCCAGAGTTCAGACACCTCTTGCCGAAAGTCCTCCAGAATTTCAAAAGTTCAAACACCTCTTTTAAACCCATAATTCCCCGAATTCCACACTTTCAGAAACCTCTTTTACCCATAATTCCCCAAATTTCCAACATTTCAGACAACCCTCTTTTACCACATAATTCCAATCTTTCTAGAACTCAGGGTTCATAAACCCCTTTTACCCCAGAATTCCCCCATTTTTCCAACAATTCAGAAACCCAGAAACCCCCTTTTGACCCGAATCCCAGAATTTTCAACATTTCAACCCCTCTTTTATACATAATTCCCGTCCTCCCTCTCTTCCCGGATTCCTTGCAGACCTCGGGCCTCAGGAAACTAAGACCAATTGTGAACTCCCGAACAAATCTGGCGGCTCAACCTCTCCCTCAAGCCCGCTTGTTTCAGGGATCAGCCTTCCGAGGGGGGAAAATTCCCAGACTTTCACGCTCTTTTTCGCTTAAACTTTAATTTCTCCAACCGAAATCGGGATAATTCTAGATTCGCTCCCTCAGCTCTAAAAGAATGGAAAACTGGTGAGGATCAAAGTATGAGGACTTTGCTGGATGAGCAGTTTGGGCGTTTTTTTATTATTTATTTTATTATTATTCTTTATCTAATATTTATTTATATTATTTTTTTTCATTATTTATTTATATATTTACATTACTTATTATTATTATTAATATTATACTTTATTATATTTTATTAATTATTTTATATATTACTTACTTATTTTTATATTTTATAATTTATTTATTATATATTATTTTTTATACTTATATTTTGTAAATTACTGCGTTGTTGGATTTCTGAGCCCTACAAAGCCAATTGTACCAAAATTCACTGTTTTGCCCCAAATATGAGCGTTGGACATGGATGGATTCGCTTCCAAGGCCGCACAAAATTCCTTGGAATCGCTTTTGCGGCCCTTGGGGTGTTCAGGCTTCAGCTGGGAAGCGTCCAAGATGAAAATGTGAGAATTTGGATTTTAAATTTATTTTTTACACTTTTTTCAATAGCTCCCTCAGCGCGAAATTCGGTTTTTTTTTTTTCAGTTGCCACCGAATCTGTTCTCCTGGAAACGTGGAGAGGGTGAGGAAGTAAATATTCAGGAGGGCCTTTTGTCCGTCAGCTGGGGAACACCGGTTGGATAAAAGGAGAGCGGAATCTCGGGAAGATTGGGGATAAAATTACGGCCGTTGCTCGGCATCGCCTCTTTATTTCGAGAGAAACAAATTCCGAGCTTTGTCAGAACACAGAAATGCTGCAATGGAGGGAATGGCGCCCGCTCACACAGACCCAACCTCAGGTGCCTCAAATTCCTCACATTTTCCTTACTGAGTTTCCGCTGAGCTGAACACCCGAGGCGGCCATCGTAAATTGTTGAACAGAAGAGATTCCAAAGGAATTTGGGCGGGCTTGGAAGCAATTCATCCATGTCCAAAGCTCAGATTTGGGACAAACAGGGATGTGGGACAATATTCGTTTTAGGGCTCGAAATCCATGCCACAGATATTTACCAAAAACGTTCTCTTTATTTCGAGAGAAAACAAATCCAGAGTTTTTGTTGGACAGCACGAGATGCTACGAAGGAGGGGGAATTTGAGAGCCCAGACTTACCACCAGAACCACCTGTGCTCCACTTCCTCACATTTATCCTCCTGGAGTTTCAGTGAGCCTGAACCACCCCGAGGTGGTTCCAAAAACTTCCAGGAATTTTGCTGTGAGCTTTGGAAGGGAATCATTCATGTCCAAAGCTATATTTGGACAAACAGGAGGAGTTTTTGGGGAAATATCTGGGCTTTTAGGAGGCTAGAATCCAACCATAGTATTTACCAAAGTCTACAAAATATAAAAACGCCAAAATGCTCTTCCAGGCAAAGGTTCCTCTCATTTTGGATCCTTCACCGTTTTCCCATCTTGTTTTAGAGTAGAGCAAGAGTTGGAGTGACCCCACCCAACACCATATCTGTGATCGAGAGGAGAGCTCTAATTTTTGGGGGATTTAGGAATGTGCAATCCTTTTCATTGCATTGTGGATTCCACAGAAGCACCCAGAAATACCCCAAAAGTGGGGTTTTGTCCTTAAAACCAAAGCACTAAACCCAGTCTGCACAAGACGGGTTAAAAGCCGAGGGATGAGACTTAAACCATCCGAAGGTTCTCCGGTCTTTCTGGGAGTTCCTTCTTTTTTCCAGATTGTAGGGATGACTCTGGGCAAAAAAACTGGAAAATCTGTTCCCTGGGGCAGATTTTGGCTCCAAGGAATGATTTTCCAAGGTGAAATTCCGATGGAAAAGGAGAGGGTTTGTCTCCAGGAAAGTGGGTGTGTCAGACCAGGTTTTACGGGGTTCGTCACAAATTCCGTATGTCCGGAGGCCACTGGGGATGAAAGGATTCATTAAATAGGAGAGTTTGGCATTTATGAGAGACAAACATGGATGCCAATAATCATTGGAATTGCAATAAAATCATGGATGCAAAAATCATGAGATCTTGCAATAAAATCATGGAATCGCAATAAAATCATGGAATCGCATATATGGATCGAATAAAATCATGGATAATGCATATAAATCACGAATTGGCTTTGGGTTGGAAAAAGATGAAAGATCATTGGAATTCAATCCCCTCACATCTTCACCAATCCCAGGGTGCTCCAAGCCCCGTCCAATCTCGGACGCTTCCAGGGATGAGGCAGCCACAGTTTTTCCGGGAATTCCAGAAATTCCCTCACCACCCTCACGGGGGTGGAATCCCTTCCCAAATTTCCCACCTCTGGAGCTTTGAAACCATTCCCAGTCCTGCCGCTACATTCCCGGAATATTTCGGGTTGGAAAGACCTCGCTAGATCCCACAAGCTCAGAAGCCGCCCACTCCTCCTCAATTTTTGTTTGCCAATTCCCGAGGGAATTTTTCTCTGGGAGACAGCGGGTACGGGAGCCCGCAGCCTTGGACAAAATCCTGTTTTCTCGGGGAGAAATGTTCGTCCCGTGCTTCCGGGGAAGCTGCGATGCGATGACAAGAGGGCGCCGTATTTTTAGAAAGCCCGCGAGGACTTTTTGTCACTCGTTTCTAAATTTTTCCCTTTTCAACTCAGCTCACCACCGGCCGGGAGCCACTGTCGCGAAACGCGGATCGGGTGGGATGTGGCAGAATTCCTGCCGGGAGCCACGGGTTTGCGGGATTACTCACAAAGGAACACAAAGTGATTTATTTTTTGTCCCTCTAGAAAAGGATTTTAATTTTTTTTTTTTTTAAATTTTTTTTTTTTTTTTTTTTTTTCTTTTTTGTCTCTCTCTGTGTGTTCCGCACGCCTGGAAGCGGGGATTCTGCGGCTTAAAGCTTCCTGCTCATCACCAGTTATTGGACTGGAATTTTGGGATAATGAAAAAAATTGGAAATTTTGGGGAATATGTTGAAGAGTGGCGTGGAGTGATGGAAATGGGTGGAAGGGGGTGGAAAACCGGAGAGGCTGAGGGAGCTGGGGGAGCTCATCTGGAAAAAAAAAACAAAGGGATCAGAAGGATCCGGGGTTGAATCAGGTGGGATCCAGGAAATGAGGGGATGAATAGCGGAAACGCCCTCGAGCGGGCAGAGTGGGATTAGGTTGGATTTTGGGAATATTGCTTCCTGGAAAGCTTGGAATTATGG
>VKON01004243.1:0-12845 GCA_009741485.1 Malurus cyaneus samueli
CAGAAAGCCCCAGGAGCACTGACCCCCTGACATCCAACAAGTGACAAGGGAGGAGGATCCATGATTTTCATGGGGACTAAATCTTGTTGTTTCTGAGGTTTATTGGGCTAAATGTGGTGCTTTGTGTTTTTATTTGGGACTGAATCTTTATACTTTTGAGGTGCTTTTGGCTGAATCTTGATGTTTTGTGTATTTTGGGGCTGTGTCTTTATGTCTGTGGTATTTTTGGGCTGAATCTTGGTGGTGTTGGGTTTTTATGGACACAAAAAACCTGGAGACTTGCAGAGAAGGATCTGGGCAGGAGGAATCCATAATCCAAGGCACTCATCCCTTGTTTCTCCCCCCCAAACCAGGATTTGTCATTCCCAAGGTGTGGCCGGATGGAGGAGAAGGAGGAAAAGCCCCAGAGATCCCACGGGAGAAGGGGCTGCAAATCCAAGCCAGGGAGCTGTGAGGAGAAAAGACCCTCCCTGTGCAGGGAAAGCAGCCGGAGATCCAGGCAGAGCTCAGAGCTGGGGGAGAAGCCCCACAAGTGCTTGGAGTGTGGGAAGGGCTTCAGCTACAGCTCCCAGCTGATCCAGCACCAAATGATCCACACAGGGGAGAGGCCCTTCGAGTGTGGGGAATGTGGAAGGGCTTCAGCACGGATCTTCCACCTAATGGAACACCAGAGGATCCACACAGGGAACGTCCGTATGAGTGTGGGGAATGTGGACAGAGCTTCAAACTGCAGCTCCGTCCTGATAAAAGCACCAGAGGATCCACCCCCCCCCCCCCCCCCCCCCCCCCCCCCCCCTCACAGGGGAAAAGCCCTTCGAGTGTGGGGAATGTGGGAAGAGCTTCAGACAGCGCAGCCACCTGATCGAGCACCAGCAGATCCACACCGGGCAACGTCCCTATGAGTGTGGGGAATGTGGGAAGAGCTACAAGTGGAAGTCTGACTTCAACAAGCACCAGAAGTTCCACACTGGAGAGCAGATCTATGAGTGTCTCAAGTGTGGGAAGAGGTTTCAGACCAGCTCCAATCTCCTCCTCCATGAGCGGATTCACACGGATGAGAGGCCCTTCCGCTGCCCCGAGTGCGGGAAGGGCTTCAAACGCAACTCCCACCTCGTCCTACACCGGCTCACCCACACCAGGAAGAGATCCTATGAGTGTCCTGAGTGTGGGAAGAGCTTCTCATACAACTCTAACTTCACCAAACACCTACAGAGGCATCGGTGAAGGAAGCCCTGGGAGCACCCTGAGTGCAGGGAAAACTTCATGCGCTGCTCCAACTCCATCCCCCGTGGGAGGATCCACAATGGATGATCCCCAGTGACCCTCGTTGGGCAGAGCCCTGGTGACCCCGTTCCGGGTGCTCCCCGTTGTGTGTGTGGAAGGTGCTATAGAGATTCCTTTCCCTTGTCCTTGTCCTGCTGGGATTTGCTTGGGAATAAATTCACTCCCCATGCCCAGGCTGGGTCTATTGTGCTCATGTGTCCCTCCAGCCCTGCTGTCACTCTGCCCCGCCCCCGGCTGCTCCCAGTGTTCCCAGTAAAGCTTCCCAGTTGTCCCGTTGCTGTTTATTGGGGGCAGTGGGGAGGGACTTGTGGGGACCCCGCGGGGTGGCGGTGACTGAGGAGGCAGGCGTGGAGCGCTGGGCGCTGCGGGTCTGCCTGGCAACAGGTGAGTCATCGGAGCCGCGCGATTTGGTTGGCTGAATATTGTTCATCGCCTCCTCTGATTGGCTGACGAGGGGCGCCGGAGTGTAGAGAAGGACCTGGAGCGATCCCGCGGGCTGTGGGGCGGCTTAGGGGGGTCCCGGCGCCTTCTGGGGTTCGCTGGGTGCCGTGTTTGGGTTCAGGTGCCTTCTTAGGCCCCCCCAGAGTGGGGTGACACGGGGGGCACACTGGGGAGGGCACACGGGGGTCCCTCTTCAGATCCATCCCGGGGCCGGTTTGGCCCCGCCCCACAATCAGCCCCCCCCCGCGGGGTTGCCCCAACTCCCTCCTCATTGTCCTCCAATAAACGGGACCGGGGTGAACTTGGAAGCTTTACTGGGAATACTGGGAGCAGCCGGATGGGGCCAGAGTGACAGCGGAGCTGGGGGGGACACACGACTGCCACCCCAAAATCAGGGAATGGGGCACGGGATCCCGGCTGGGCCCGAAGTTATGGGGAGGGGCTGCGGGCGCCGCCGTCTCAGGAGCTCTGTGGGCAGAGAAAAGGGGGTGACACCGGGCTGGGCAAGTCCGGGAACACTCCCGGGGACGGGACAGCCACCCCTGTGCTACCGACAGCAACCGGGACGAGCCCAGCGGCCCTGCTTCCCGGCCAGCGGCTCCCTGGTCCCGAGGCATCAGCGGGAAGGAGACCGCGGGCAGCCGCTCCCGCAGCGGCCTCAGGGCAGGGGGTGAAGGAGCGGGGTCGGGATCGTCCCTCAGCCCCGTTCTGAACAATCAGCGCTGCGAGAACGTGGGGAAATCAGACAGTGAGAGCGAAGCGGTCCCGTCTCACCGTCACTGTCCTGAGGCGGCTCAGTGGTTCCCGCTGCACTTTTGTGTTCGTGTTCTTTTCCTGGTGCAATGTTCGGGCCGAGTTCTTCTCTGTTTTCTTGCCCTCTCTGCGATCTCAGTAACGCCTTGGAAACCGCCTGACTGCTCCCGGGCACTGCTGTTGCCTAGCGAGCTCCGGGTTCTCCTTAGGAACAGCTCTACGCTCTGTTTACCCTCCTGAGAGGCACAACATCCCCACTCTGGCACTTTCTAATCAGGTTGACAACCCTAAGCTGTGGCCAGGATGAAACACTGCTGTGACTAAAATAAACCCCTCTTGGGGCTCGATAAACAGCGCTCCAAAATGAGCCCCTTGGAGCTCTCCTGGCCCAGTGAGCTCCCTCTGAGCGGGGCCTCTCCGAGCCGGGAACTCTCCCGTTTGCTGCACTCGGGGGATCCCCGAACAAGGACGGACCCTGGGCCGATCCCCCACTCCTCGAGGCTCAGCCCTTCACCCGCTGGGGAGATGGAAAAGCGCCCGGAGTGAGCATTGCCCTGCCCTGGACGGGAATTCCTGACAGTCCCTGCACTGACTCTGTCTGTGCACACACGGGTGTCTTTGCTCTGTGTCTGTGGGCAGAAATGCTGCTCCCTGAGGTGTTCCGGTTCCTCGGATATCTGAGTGAGTCAGGCAGCAAGTAAGGTTGAGTTACAAGCCGAGATAAAGGCTACCAAGTGTTCTTCCTCTGTTAAATTGCTAAATTGACTTCAAAGTCATAATTCGGGTTAAACGCTGCCAAGTGCTGTCCCTCTGTTAAATTGTTAAGACATCGATTACGGCACAAGTTAAAAGCGTCAGATCAGTGCTGTTAAGTTTGAGTACTGTGAAGTTTTCCGGGTGTGTTTATTTTTTTATCCTCACCCTCACTGTGCTTTCACCCACCCCCACACCAGCGGAGCTCTCTGCTCCTCTCTGCTTTGATATCCTGTATTTTGTTTGCTTTTCCCATTGCTCCTTTGCCGTCGCTGTGCCCTGACTGCGCTGTGAGGAGCAGGGTGACTCCTGCCAATGAACGCTTTCGTGCTCCTGTTTCGTATTGAATCTGGTTTTTTGCAGATCCCGGTGCTGCTGAGTTTTAAGCGACCTCAAACACTCATTTTTAACTGCTGGTTTTCTGGTTTGGGAGCATTTCCTGACTCCAGGGACCACCGGGAGCTCGGTGTGAGCTGGAGCTGGGGGTGAGTTCGGGATGCAGCCCCGGCAGGACCCCAGGATGGAGCAGGGGATTCCTGAGAGAGGCCAAAACCGCTCTGTCCCTGCAGCGAACGGGAGAGTTCCCGGCTCAGAGAGGCCCCACTCCCGGGGAGATCCAAGGGCCGGGAGAGCTCCAAGGGGCTCATTTTGGAGCTCTGTTCACAGGGGTTGCCACAGCAACGTTTCATCCTGGCTGCAGGTTTTGGCAGCTGCTTGATGGAAAGAGTGAGCACAGGGATGTTGCGCCATGCAGGAGGGAAAACAGTCTGTGGGTGTAGAGCTGTTCCTAAAAAAACTTGGAGCTGGTTAAGGCAGCAGCAGTGCCCGGGGGCAGTGGGGCTGGTCGCCAACGGCATTTACAGATCGCAGGGATGATATGGAAATAGGAGTGAACACGTCCAAAAAAACGACACCAGAGATCACCGAACCTCCTCTGGGGTGTCAGGGTGTGACGGGGCTGCCTCGCTCCCATTGACTGATTCTCCCGCCGCGCCTCGTTCTCCGCCCACTGATTGTTCAAAACGGGCACAGGGACGATGCTGTCATCGCTCCTTCATTATTCGGAATCGGCACCGCGCGGATCCCGGAGCGTCTCTGGAGCCCCGGGAGCGGCGGCAGCGGCCGGAGCGCGGTGAGGCGGCGGCGGAGCTCGGAGGCGGCCCCAGCGCAGGTGGGAGAAGCGCTCGGTTGTGCCGGGGCTCGGGGCTCGCTGCGGGCGGGGGGGGGGGGGGGGTTGGCGGGTTCGTTCTCCCGTGTCCCCCCGTGTTCCCCCTGCCCTGAGGCCGCTGCGGGAGCGGCTGCCCGCGGTCTCCTTCCCGCTGATGCCTCGGCAGGAGCCGGTGCCGGAGCAGCGCTGGCTCGTCCCGGTTGCTGTCGGTAGGACGGAGGTGGCTGTCCCTCCCCGGGAGTGTTCCCGGCCATGCGGGACCGGGCTGGGAGACACTGGTCCAGCGGAAAGTCCCTGTCCGGGGCTGGCGTGGGACAGGATAAACTTTATCGTCACTCACAGTCGAAACTGGAATTGATGACGCTCTCGGTGGCTGGAGGTAGGAAGAGCCTCGTCCCGCGCGTTTCCCGGGATGGAGCCAAGTTCTCCTTTCCATACCAGGAGCCGCCTCCTGTTCCCAGTCAGGGACACAAAGGTGCCAGCGCTCGGTGTCCCGGGCTCCGACCCGCCAGGGCAGGGGATGGAGGGGACAACCCTGAGCCCCCTCAGGACTGCCGCTCCTTCCCCCTCGGGAGGCTGAGCCCGATCCGCAGCTGCCCCGTGCCCGCATTCAGCAGCTCCCGGGCGCTGTCCCCGCCTGTCCCGGCCCGGAGCTCATCTGCAGCAGCGGCAGAGCCAGAGGGGTTCGGGGCTGGGGGCTGAGCCGGGCCTGGAGCTCCCGGAGGCTGCGCTTGTGTCCGCAGGGGCTGCCGCAGCGTCCCCGGGGAGCAGGGACAGGGCCGGGCTGAGCTGGCACCGCCTTCCTGAGCCTGGGGAACGGCGGGGATGGGACAAGCTAGCTCTTGTCCTAAGCGGGAATGCCATTCTTGAATGTGCTGGGAGTGAAGATGTGGATATAGGATCCTGCACCATATCCAGTCATGGGCATATGAAGGAGCTCCTGGGTCCCTACAACAGATCAGCAACCAGGAATAAACTGGAAAGAATCCTCAGAGGTGAGTGCCGGGCTAGTGTTGTGGCCTTTAGAGAGGGGACAGTGTCACTGCAGGAGCACAGGCCTGCTGTGCTCTGCTGGGCCCCAGCAGTGGCTGGGATGGACACCTCACACCTCTGGCCCTGGGCAGTTCTGCTGCTGCAGGCTGTGCCCATGGCTGTCCCTGTCCTGTGACTCCCTTGCTGCCACCTGAGTGAGGGGCTCACGGGCTGAGGGTTCCTTCCTGCTCAGCACAGCCCCATCCTCACAGCCAGCGGCTCTTTCCTGCTTTTCCAGCTCCAAGAGAGTGGATCAGATCCCATCCCGTGCTCACCCTGGTGCTGGCTCTGCTCCTGTCTTTGTTGGTGGCCTTGGCTGTTGTGTCAGGTAAGGGAGGGGCAGCTGCCTCAGCCCCTGGGGCAGAGCGGGGTCCCTGCTCCCTGTGGAGGGGAATCCTCAGCTTCTCCCTCCTTCCAGCAGAACGGGAAACACAGTACCAGTTACTCCAGTTACAGCTGACACTCCTGTGCTGCTGGCCTGTCCCCATGCTGGGTCGGGCAGGGACTGCTACTTCTCTCTCAGGATAGCTCAGCTGGGATCAGGCTCAGGCTCGGTGCTCTGAGCTCGGGGCCTCCCTGGCCGTGCTCAAGGATGAGGAAATGGTGAGTGAGGGGCTGTGGGATGGTCCAGGGGAGCCTGGGGGGCTCCTAGGCCGTGCTCCGTTGTAGGCGGGGTGCGCCTGCCGGGCCTGGAGGAAGGACCGGGTGTGGGGGAGCCCAGGTCTGTCCAGGGGCCAGGCAGCTCCCAGTGCGGCTCCTCTCTCCTTCCAGAGTTCCTTTCCTCTCACCGGGCAATTGTACTGGCTCGGGCTGCGCAGACAGGGCCGGAGCTGCAGTGGGGGACGGCAGCAGCTTCAACTCCTCGTGAGTCCTGGGGGCACGGGCAGGAGTGGGGGGACAGGGGCACAAGGTGTCCCCATGGTGCCAGCGGTCTGCTCTGCTCCTCTGCAGGGTTCCTGTCCGGGCAATGAGTGTGTGTGTCCTGGTGAAAATACTCAGGAGAGGGACCTGCTAAATCATGCTGTATCGTGCAGCAGGGCCCAAACTCACCGTGACAGGAACAGAGAAAGCTCCTTCTATGTGCTGGGCAGTCACAGCTTCCCTCTCCCCCCCAGCATCAGGATATCCTCCTTCAGCCACTGCGTTCGCCTTGCTCTGAATCTCTGGGTCATCTCCGTGCCCTTCCCTCCTGCTTTCCCTGCCGGCAGCTGCCTCTTGTTTCCAGGCAGGGACACAGAGGGGCTGTGCCAGTGCTCTGTGTCCCATATGAATGTGACCCCTCCTTGGCTAGGGTATGGGATTAATAATACTAAGGTGTGATTTGAGCCCACACAGCCATTCCCTTATGAGTTAGATTTTATCCTTGCAGATCCCTTCCAACTCAGATGATTTAGTGCCCCCCCTCCATCAATAATAGCTGCTGCTTTTGTCTTCTGCATTACTTTTGTACTTTTACATTTAATGTTTGTGAAGTCCCCCGCTGTCCTTGTTCCCTTGGGCCGGCAGCCCCGTCCCTTCCCTGCTCCCCTTCCCTCGTTCCATCCGGCTGGAGGAGCCCGGAGCTGCCGTGGGGGCCGTGGGGCTGCCCGGGGGCTGCCCCGAGCCGGGGCCCCTTCCCAGTGCTCCCAGTCTGCCCATGCACCCTGGAGCAGCCAGCGAGGCTTCAGCTGGGCCGGCACAGAGGCGCTGCTGGGGGTGCCACCTCAGTTTGCTTTGGTTTGTTCTTCCCAACCTTGGAAAAAACGGTGTTTTGAGATTTTCTGCCAAAACCTTTTCCCCCTCCTCCACTCAACCAAAGAAATTTGGGGCTATTTTCCCTCTCCTTGGGGGAGATAAAGCCTGTGGGGCTAGCTCCGCAGAGAACTGGGCAGCCCGGAAGAACTGACCGCGGCTCCCACCTGCTCTGGGGCCGCCTCCGAGCTCCGCCACCGGGCTCCGAGTGCTGCCGCCACTCCCGGGCTCGGCTGGTGCCGCTCTCCATGGAATCTGATGCAGGAATGGGAACCGATTTCCACACTCACCCCTGTGTTGACCGAGAACAAACGTGACAGGAGAACGGGGCAGCCACGGGGGCGAGGGGCGGGCTTTGAAGTGGGGCACACAATCACCCCTCTTGTAGTGAATGCCCCAGGCTGTTGCACTTCAGGAAGTGTTGGTTACCCAACAATTCAGTTGTGCCGGACCGAGCAGAATGGTGGAGGGAGAAATCCCTACACCCCTGAACCCCCGGGAGCTCGGGGTGATCTGGAGCTGAAGGCGCTGGGAGCTGTGGCTGAGTCGGGGATGGAGCAAGGACACCCCTGCAGACCCAAGAGGACCACGGTCCAGAGCAGGACAAGGATTGCTGTGCCTGAGGGGAACGCAGTGACATGAGCTGACTGTGACCCCCATCCCCTGTGCCACTGTGTGGGGAGGAGGGAGGGAATCGGAGATAAAGTGAAGCCGGGGAAGCAGGGAGAGGTGGGGAACAGTGTTATTTTAGGATTCATTTCAATCTTCATTCTGCTGTGATTTGTTTGATTAAAAATTCAGTTAATTTCCCCAAGCTGAATCTTTTTGTGCCTGTGACAGCAATCACGGTGAATGCCATCACATGGTGAGTGATCACTGCCTGCCCTTATCCCCACCTTCGAGCCTTTCCTTCGGTGTTCTGTTCCCTGCCCAGGGTGAGGAGGGCAGTGGCAGCAGTTTTGGTGGCACGGGGCACCCAGCCAGGCCCAGCCCACCCCAATAATCGCTGCAATAATTCGCTCCATCCTTAACCAGCTGCACGGTGGGTCCGGCTACATGGGCTGGCAGCGACAGAAATACAAACTGGGCAAAATGGGACAGAGCAAGAGGAGGGACGTGATGCCGGTGGGTGAAATCTCCTTCCTCCAAACTGTCAGGAGGAGAAGGAGGGAGAACCTGAGGCAAACTAAAGGGGAGAGGAAGAGGGACAAGGCTGGAGCTGTGGACAATCCACAGGTTTGGCCATGGGGCAACTGGGGATTTTGCTTTCCAGGTCTGTGGAGTGAAAAGGAGGGATGTAAAATCCATCAAGGAAAAGAGAGGACAAATAGCAGGTGATTCCCCAATCCCCTGGCTGCAGATTGACTGCTGAGCCCCCTTAAGAACTTTTGCCTGGGCTCTTCACCCCACGGTGCTTTTCTCTGCAGGTGCTGCTGCAGCATCCCCGAGGAGCAGGGACAGAGCAGGACTGAGCTGGCAGCGCCTTCCTGAGCCAGAACCAGCCGGGGCCTCTCATCGTGTGCTCCTCACTCAGCCCAGACAGCGGCTGTGAAACTGCAATAGAAGCTGGTAAGACAGTGATAATTTGCCTTCTGAGTGTGCAGTGAGTGCAGATATGGCCAGTGGATTCTGCCACAGCATGCACAGGGTGCTGGGGGTGCACACATCCCTGGGATGCAAAACCCTGTTTGTCAGAAGCAGAACTGTAGCGGTTGTTGGTCTGCAGGGAGTCAAGGAGTGGATTTGGCTCCAGCTATGAGGCCAGAGGAGCCCCTGGGTTCTGAAGATGGCTCAGGAACTGAGCACTCAGAGCTGCCTCAGGTGTGATATCCTGCTGGGCAACCCTGGAGAGATTTGATTTGTGAGACTGAAACATGGCCAAGGAAGGATGAAGCCGTTGTTGACACTGCCGAGGCTGCCCTGGGTGCCCAGGATGGATCAGCAGCCAGGGGGACAGAGCTGCCTCAGGTGCAGGATCCTGCTGGGCACAGGCAGGGAGAAGCTGCTTCTCTGCTGGAGCAGAGTGAGCCCTGCCCCAGGGATGGGATTGGAGAGGAGCCCCAGGATTGCCAGGATGGATCAACAACGGGACTCACACACAGAAAGACCCTGAGAGGATTCTGGGTGAGTGCAGGGCCACCTGTGTGATCTGTAGGGAGGGGACAGTGTCACTGCAGGAGCACAGGGCTGGCAGGGCTGGGGCTGTTCCCAGGGTCTGGAAGGGGCCTCGTGCTCTGCTGGCCGCATCTGCACACACCCGGCCCTGGGCAGTTCTGCTGCTGCAGGCTGTGCCCATGGCTGTCCTTGTCCTGTGACTCCCTTGCTGCCACTGGTGAGGGGCTCACGGGCTGGGGTTCCTTCCTGCTCAGCAAGCCCCATCCTCACAGGCCAGCGCTCTTTCCTGCTTTTCCAGCTCCAGAGAGTGGATCAGATCCCATCCCCTGCTCACCCTGGTGTGTTCTGCTCCTGCTCCTGGTCCTGCTGTTTGTGTCCTTGGCTGTTGGTCAGGTAAGGGAGGTGCAGCTGCCTCAGTCCTGCAGCGCGGAGGTCCCTGCTCCCTGTGGAGGGGAATCCTCAGAGCTTCTTCATTTTCTTCTGCAGAGAGAACACAAACAGAAATTGAAGTTTTGGCCGACACTCCACTGCTGCTGGCCTGTCCCCATGGCTGGGTCGGGCACCGCGGGATCTGCTACTTCCTCTCGAGGGATCAGCTCAGCTGGGATCAGGCTCAGGCTCGGTGCTCTGAGCTCGGGGCCTCCCTGGCCGTGCTCCAGGACTGGGAAATGGTGAGTGAGGGCGGGGGGTGGCTCCCGGGCCACGGATGCAGCTCCAGCTGCCGGTTCCTCTCCCCTTCCCAGGAGTTCCTCTTCCGCCTCACCTGGAATGAGAATTACTGGCTTGGGCTGCGCAGACGGGGCCGGGAGCTGCAGTGGGGGGACGGCAGCAGCTTCAACTCCTCGTGAGTCCTGGGGGACCGGGCAGGGCCTGGGGGGCACAGGGGCACAAGGTGTCCCCCTGTGGTGCCAGCGCTGTCTCTGCTCCTCCCTGCAGGGTTCCTGTCCTGGGCAATGCAGAGTGTGTGTACCTGGCTGAGAATTACCTCGGGTGTGGGATCTGCTCAAATCCGATACCTATGTCTGCAGCAGACCCCAAACTCACCTGTAACAGGGGATGGACTGAGCACTTTCTCTGTGCTGGGCAGTCTCAGCTTTGCCCAGCATGAGGATGTCCTTCCTTGGCTGTACCGACTGCCTTACACTGACCCTCAGGGTCACCTCAGTGCCTGCTCTCAGGGGAATGAATCCATGAAAAGAAGAGATGAAGTGGAAGCTGATGTGTGCCTGCTTCTGCTGGGGCTGGGGTTCCTTGCTCTTCTGGAACTATTCCAGAACTCAAGTGCTTTCTCTTGCATTTTGTGTTTATACACTAACCGTATAGATAGATAGGTTTATAGAAATGCATATGGATATATATGGATATAGATGTAGAAGAGGTGCTTCCATAGGATTGTGACCTTGGTTGGGGTCAGATGACAATAATGTCAAAGTAGGGATTTGACCCCACAGTTCCATTTCCTTAAGGGTTGGACTCAATCGTTGTGGGTCTTTCCCAACTGCAGAGGATTCAGTGAGATGTCCTTGATACCCTAATCAGTATTTACCGTGCCAATGTTGCTGTTGTTTTTGTTCCCTGCATTATTTTGTTACTTTTGCAATAAATGCTTGTCAAGGCCTCTGTTGTCCCCTTGGCACCGGCAGCTCTGTCCCTTCCCCTACTCCCCCTGCCACGTTCCATCCTGTCAGGAAAGTTAATCCACAAGCACCAGAGGTTTGTGTCCAAAAAGAAGACAGAGGAGTCCTGTAACTTTATTCATGAATAAAGGGACAGGTCATGGGCATTTCCTATGAGATCTCTCAAATTCTAGAGGATGCAGCCTCCTTTTTATCCCAATTTCCCAGCGGCATTTCCCTCTCTCTTTCCCCATTGGCTGAGGTACTTAAGAGGTACAGGTTCCCCAAAACACGCAATGCAAACCCCCTTCTCATATACATTCTCCCTTTCTTCTTTTTCTTATGTCTCTGTTCTTGTAGTTTATTAACACAGTCTTGGTAAGTCAGCCAGCAGAATTCCTATGGAAACCCTTCCCATTGTTTCTTCTGTTTCAAAATATGGGTCTTACCTTACCAGCAGACTTAGAGTTTCTTTATAAAGACACTCCCTTGTCATTCCTTTCAATCCCGGCTGGCTTGGAGCTCTCGTTCGGGTCAGTGGGGCTGTCCCGGGGGCTGCGCCCCGAGCCGGGGCCCCTTCCCAGTGCTCCCAGTCTGCCCATGCACCCTGGAGCAGCCAGCGAGGGCTTCAGCTGGGCCGGCACAGAGGCGCTGCTGGGGGTGCCACCTCAGTTTCGTTTGGTTCATTCTTCCCGATCTGGCGAACAAACGATTTAATGAGTTTTCTTCCAGAATCCCGTCCCTTCCTCCACTCAGCCCGAGGTATTTGGGGCCGTTTTGTCATTTTGGGGGAAATCGAAGCGCTGTGGGGCTGAGGGGAACCGTCCATCAGCGCCGCTCTGACCAATCAGCGCGCGAGAACGAGGAGTGGCGGGACGTTGAGCCAATGGGAGCGAAGGGCGGGCTTTGATCGGGAGATTCAGCCAATGGGAGCGAAGGGCGGGCTTTGCCCGGGGTCCGTGAGGGGCGCGGAGTTCGCCTGAGGGGCTCTCAAAATGTCGGGAGAGGAACCGTGGAATTGTTGAGGAGCGTTCCGGGCCGGGCAGGAGACCGAGGAACCGCTGTGGGTGAGTTCGGGATGGAGCGGGGACCCCCCTACAGCCACGGCAGGAGCCCGGACCGGAGCAGGGGATGCCTGAGAGAGAGTCCGGAGGTCTCTGAAGGAAGCGCTGTTCGATCCCTCACGGAAGGAAGGCCCGGCCCGGTCCGGCCCTGAGGCGCGGAGCAGCCGCGCTCCGGCCCCGTCAGCGGCACCGCCGGATGGTGCAGGGCAGGACCGGGACCGGGAGCGGCAGGGCGGCGGCGGGGGCTGAATCCCGGCAGGAAGGAAGAAAGAAGGGCCCGGGGCCGCCTGCGGTGTCCGATCCACGGGAGCGGCGGGGAGGCCTCGGGAGCGGCCGCGGGCGGGGCCCTTTGGAGCCGCCCCGAGGGGTTTGTGCCGCCCCGGGGCCCTGAAGGAGCCGCTCCGCGGGACGGGCGAGGTGGGAACGAGAGAAAAGATAAAAAATAGAATAAACTGTACTGAAATTAGCCCCTCCAAGGTGCATCGCCTGATCACCCCACATTCTCCAGGTCTCTCCTCGGTGTCCAGCTGGGCCCTGTGGGTGCAGGAGGGAGCCCGGGTCATTCACGGGTGTTCCTCGGGGACAATGGGGTGTGTGTGTTCCCCAGCCCTCCCCTGGTTGCTCACCGGTCCCGGCCGCGGGCACCCAGAGCCCGACCCAGAAGTGACGCCCGGGTTTCTGCAGGGTTTCATTAAGGAATTCCTGGCTCGGGGGAAGGAGAAGAGGTGACGCTGACAGGCCATGGGTGGTCACTGCAGAACGGGCTCCATCCGCATTCCGGGACTGAACCCCACCCGTGTCCCACACAGGCAACTGGGGGCGGGGGATGCTCAGACACGGGGTGGGGGCTGATTCCAGGGTTTTGAGAACCCTCTCGCCATTTCTCGG
>VKON01004255.1:6174-28320 GCA_009741485.1 Malurus cyaneus samueli
CCGCACAGGAGAGAAAATCTCAGTGCAGCAAGCAGGAATTCAAAGAGCAGGGGGTTGGTCTCTGCGGATGCCGGTGGCGATGATCCCCACCGGGAGTTGCCGACACAAAAAACGAGGGACGCACGAGGCAGCTCCGATTCCAGCCCCGCTTTCTCTGTAGTAGCCAGCAAGCAGAAGCCCTCCTCTCCGCGAAGCCACGAAAACCAAACTGCCAATCCCCCCCCACCACACAAAAGCTCTTCTCGAGCCTTAGCCAGACCATTAGGGTGTGGCATAGGTATCATTGTCTTTTAATCACCCAGCAATTAAAAGGATGACCGGCAATTAAGTATCCCAGCAACAAATGGGAAAGAAAAATTCCCAAAGAAAGGGAAAAAGGAGAAGAATTTTAACCCACAACAGACACCATCTGCCATAGCATACTCCTGAAAAAACTGGCAGCCCATGGCTTGGACAGGCACTCTTCGATGGGTTAAGAACTGGCTATGGCCACGAGAGTGGTGGTGAATGGTGCACATCCAGTTGGCAGCCAGTCACTAGTGTCTCCCAGGGACCAGTGTTGGGCCCAGTTTATATATCTTTATTGATGATCTGGATGAGGGATTGAGTATCATCAGCAAATTTGAGATGACACCAAGTTGGGTGCAAGTGTTGATCTCTGGAGGGAGGAAGGCTCTGCAAAGGGACCTCAACAGGCTGGATAGTTGGGCCAAATCAAACAATATGAGGTTTAAGAAGACCAAATGCTGGGTCCTGCACTTTGACCACAACAACCCCATGCAGCACTACAGGTTGGGACAGAGTGGCTGGACAGCAGCCAGGAAGGAGACCTGGGGGTAATGATTGACAGCAGGCTTAACATGAAGGCCAATGGCACCCTGGCCTGGATCAGGATTAGTGTGGCCAGCAGGACTGGGGAAGTCATTCTTCCCCTGTACTCGGCACTGGTATACGCACCTTGAATACTGTGTGCAGTTCTGGGGCCCTCAATTTAGGAAGGATGTTGACATGCTGGAGGCTGTCCAGAGAAGGGCAACAAGGCTGGTGAATAGTCTAAAACACAATTCCTATGATGAGTGGCTAAGGGAGCTAGGGTTGTTTAGTCTGGAAAGAGGATGCTCAGGGGAGACCTTATCACTCTGTACAATTATCTGAAAGGAGGTTGTAGCCAGGTAAGGGTCAGTCTCTTCTCCCAGGCAACGAGCAATAGGACAAGAGGACACAGTCTTAAGCTGTGCCAGAGGAGGTTTAGGCTGGACATTAGGAAGAAGATCTTCACAGAAAGGGCAATTGGACATTGGAATGGGCTGCCATCACGGGTCACAGACTTGCGCTCTGTGGTTAGTCCATGTCATTGCCCTATGAAGAGTCTGGTTTCATAATAAGATAAAGGACTAATGGCTTGGCAAGTGTTGCACCTTCAAGTAGACCACTGGTCATATTATGGAGCGTATCGGTCTATTTGACATGGTGGTGTTAGGTCATAAGTTGGACTTGATGATTTCAAAGGTCTTTTCCAACCTAAGTGATTTTGTGATTCTGTGACTCTTAACAAGTGCGAAGAAGAGATACCTTTTCCAAGTAGACCTCCAGCTGCAGCAAATTCCTTGGAAGACTGTTGCCTAAATCAGGCTCACCTGAAACAGAGGCCAGACAAACTTAAGAGAATGAGAATAGACAACTTTAATACAGGCCTAACGGTACATTAGGGCAGACAAAAGCCTCCTTCTGAGGCTACACTCAAAATGGACACCGAGTCATGAGATCTTCACCTTTTATAAGTTCTGTCTTATTAACATATTGGGCTTCAGTTCCCCAATGATACTTTCAGGTGATGATGTCAACCACCCCAAACTTGCTCCCCCCCAACTCGCTGTTGTTTACATATTTTGGGGCTCTGAAGCAGCGAGGTATCCTTGGATTCAGACTCAGAGAGGGATTGTTTTGTCTAAATATAGGAGAATGGTAGTTTTTAGTGCTGTAATAGTGAAGTATGAGAATACAGATGCATGAAATGTAGAAAGTAAAAATCCTAAGGCATCAAGACCATGGCGCAAGGAATCCAACACTTGCGAGAACTGGCCGTGATAGAGATCCTTTTCTCAAATGACAACTGTCAGAGACTGGAAAAAGTAATGTGTTTCAAGACATCTTAGGAGCTTGGAATGCGTGGTAGGGGGTGGGTCAGACCTCGACCTGGTGAGGTAGTGCCTTGCCTCCCATACCTCTCAGCCCCACAGTGTCTGTCAATCATGGCACAGTGGAGGCCGCCCCAATTTTGCCTAACCCAGTCCCTGACTGGCTGAGAGACCGGAAGTCCCACCTGGGAAAAAGGCGCAGGATGGGCTAAGGCTTTAAGAAGCCTGACCATGTGTAAGAGACCGTACAGAAGACCTTTGACTGTCTCACGATCATCGATATGGATTGAGACTGAACACCCCAAAAAAGAGAACCCCGAGGGGAAGAAAGGGGGACTTTTGCTTAAAGGAGTCCGAGCCAGATCAAGGTGGGATGACTGCCAATTTCCACTCCTAGGCTGGAAGGTACAACGTGTAAACCATGGATGGCTGCGTTGCTCCTGATGTGGAGACGGAAAGAGAGCGGCGCGACCCCATACTGCACACCCTCATGGAACAATAGACATTCTTTCCCCACCTGCTTGGCGATTTTTCCATACTTGCAATTTCCATACTTCGCAACCCCCTGGCTTCTGCCACCCCTTTCAAAAGGACTATAAAAAGTCTCTCCGAAAAGACCCTGATCGGGATCCCCCAATGAGCTGCTGGCAAACCTATGAAATTCGGACTGCGTGGATTCGTCAGAGCCGTTTGGTAGCTATACAACCCACTCTTTTTCTCCCTCTCTCTCTCACTTTCTCTCTCTCTCACCCTCTTCTATCGCAAAAAAATCCAATAAATTATTCTTGATTATTTAAAATATATATACTTGCCCCCTCGTTTCTTTTGCACTCTGAGATTACTTAACGAACCTCACGACTCCCGCTTGGGTTAAGCGGATCGTGACATTAAATTGGCGTCACGGATACAGGAATTCTGATAGACAGAATGGGCTTTGCAGGATTTTTGTGGTCTGTAACAGGGGAAGGCCGTTTTGCTCCAGCCGCACCTAGCCCGACACTCCGAAAGGGTGAGCGGTGTCTAGAAAGCAAGGGGCGCCTCTTGAATTTCCCACAACTACACTCCAGGTAAAAACACCCCTATACTCTATTGAGGGCTCTGTCTTCAGAATTTTCGCAAAAGGATCTCTTTGTGCAAAAGTTCAAGTGCTACCCTTTGGTTTTATAAGATTTCCACCAAACACATTATTTTTTAGTAAGTTGCTATTTTTGACGGGACATTTTGTTGTTTTTGTATTTTTTGGCTCATGATTTTGAATTTTTTGACTCGTTGTTGAATTTATTATTGACTCGTGATTTTGTTGTTGTTGAATTTATTATTGATTCGAGATTTTATTGTTGTTGAATTTTTGGCTCGTGATTTTGAATTTTTTGACTCGTTGAATTTATTATTGACTCGAGATTTTGCTTGTTGTTGAATTTATTATTGACTCGGGATTTTGCTGTTGTTGAATTTATTTTTGACTCGTGAATTTGAATTTTTTGACTCATTGGTAATTTTTGACTCAGCTATCTATCTTGATTTTTGGCTCGCTGGTTGTCAATTTTGGTTTTTGACTCGTGTAAAGCCCCCCCAAGCTGTGGGTACTGGGTTTCGCCAGGCAAACAGTTTTCTGTTGCTGGGGCACTAAGTTCTTTTTACCCACTTTAGGGAAGGAAGGATCACTATGTTCATAGGGTTAACAACTAAGACTTTTCCTCCCTGAAGTGGTTGTTTGATCCCTTCATTAAACATGACTTCCAACCTTAAAACAACAGATACAGCTGCTTTTTATGCCCTACTAGCCAAACACAATGCTAGACCCTCTCCAGGAGGGGAAGAATGGGCACTGGACAAGTGGTTTAATTTAGAAAATGTCATTGATAGAATTTATTCCTTACAGCATGCAGCAAAATCTAAATTTGGCCGAGATAAAACCATAATTTGTTCTGTCCTAGGAGCATGTCTTACAGCAGCTATAGATCACCGCTTTAAGAGGTGTAGCGGAGAGAAAGCAATAACAGACTCTCTCCAAAACTTAGTAGAAATTTTGCATAAACAATTGGATGAGAAAAGAAATCATGTTCAAACTCTGCATAAACAATTAAATGAGGAAAGAAATCATGTTCAAACTCTGCATAAACAATTGGATGAGGAAAGAAATCATGTTCAAACTCTGCATAAACAATTGGATGAGGAAAAGAATCATGTTCACTTGTTACAAGCTTCTTTGAGAGAGGAACATCTTAAGAATTCAAAGACTGTGGACTTACCACAATATATAGAGGAAAAGGAAACACCATACCCCCAGAAAGAATTAACACTAGTAAAAAACTGTGGGGAAAACTGCTGTCCTCCTACCTTTTCCAAGTGTCACTCACTGGAGGAGACCAAATCCAATTCCTGTACCCCATTAATTCGAGACCTCCCAGAGTCGCTCGAACCTACAGTAATCCTCCTTCAAAAACAAAAGGCTAAGAGCTGAAATCCCTTGGACAGTGGGAAGACTCAGAAGGTCTCTGTGGTCTTTTGGCACACCTTGCTTTAACATCAGTTGCTCCAAACCGCTCCTTCCCTAAAACAATACCCCCTTTCCCTGGCTGCCAAACAAGGTATCAAACCAGTTCTACAAGCAGCAGTCCCAAACCTAGCTGAACTAATAACACTGATACCTTTACAGCCAGTGGACACAAACTGCTTTGCTTTTACATGGGAGGGACAGCAACACACTTTCACTAAGCCACCCCAAAGCTACCAACACTTCCCCACCCTGGCTCATGATCTCCTTGTGGGAGGAGGGGAAGTAGAAGAGGTGGGAGATGTCCAACGGGACATCATCTCCCACTTAGAAAGCCTTAATTCCCAGATTCCCTCAGAAAAGGTCCAAAAACCCTCACAGGAAATGAAAGCATTGCAATTGTTGATTTTTGAAGCAACAGCTTACCAAGCCCTGGGCCCTATTCATCCTACAGATCCTTTTCAAGTGGAATGGAGATTTGCCTCCTCAGAATTGTCAGTACACATATGGCAGCAGAGCCCTGAGGGTCCGACATGGCTTGTTGGTTTTTACTCCCGTGGTTTCAGAGATGCTGAAAAGAGATACACTACCTGGGAAAAGAGATTGTTTGTGGTTGGCTCAGCTCTCATAGCAGTGGAAAAGATCCCACGAAAGCCAGCAATAGTCTTGAGAGGCCCTTTTCGAGTCATCAAGACAGTTTCTACCAGGACTCCCCCACCTGACGGGGTGGCCCAGAGGGCCTCAGTTAGAAAGTGGTATGCTCAAATTGAACATTATTGTAACCCTTTCTCAATAACCAAAGGAGCTGCACAAGACCCAGCTGTGCAGGGGGGCTTGGGCGGTGGCCAGGACTGGCCTGCCTCAGTTGAAGTGACCCCTGCTTCTCTCCCCGAACAATCGGCAAACTCTTGGTTCACTGACGCCTCTGCCAGGCGAGAAGGGAAAGGGTTGAGATGCAAAGCTGCTGCCCTCCATACTCCCTCCGGGGAACAAATTATCACAGAGGGGGAAGGGAGTTCCCAAGCTGGTGAGCTCTGGAGTGTTTTCTATCGTGAGGCACAGAATACTTCTCTTGTTTGTATTTACACCAATTTCTATGCTGTGTTTAACCTTTTCTGCCTCTTGCTGGCAGAATCTGTTGTGTTTGCTTTTCACAGGAGAACTCCGAGGGACATGCACACCAGCTACTGAATTCGTAACCAGTTACAGCATTGGATCTCATGGCCGTTTTTCTTTTTATTAAAATTGAAAATCAAGATTGTTAGCTAAATTTGATGCTGTATAATATTCCCATAAAATCATGTGTACTAAAAACAATACAAAATATTGTGGGGGGGAAACTCGAACTTGGTGTTGTAATACCTTCCCCCCAACCACTGGTTATGCTCAGCCTGAAAATTTTTGAAATTGGACCATATATAATTAAGCGAATCAGCCAACAACAAATATTGCTTAATCCGTCATGGTCTCTCAAACAAGTCAAATAGTTAATGCAGAACAATGTCTCCGAAATTCAGCCAGCTTGTTCGCCTTTCCTAAAAACCTCTTTTGAGTGGTGGACAACCTGGTTACGAAAGTGGAACCCTTTTAAGAAAAGTACACAAAGAGACATAACCAGTGGTGTGAGAACAGGATTGGGAATCTTGAATGGCATTGATTCAGAAGTACTAATGAATAAATTGGCTACCACCACTAGAGATTTGACAAAATTACAGCGATTGTCCCTATCTGCCTTAGGCACCCACCAGTGGTTGTTGAAAATTATTTGGGACAAAGCCACTGAGTTTGAAAAGGAATACCAGTCGTGGTGGAATTTAGTAAACTTCACCTATAACCCCATTACAAATGTGGTTACAGCCTTTGTGCTGACCATATGTAATGCTTCAGTATATTCAATATTCCCTATCATTGCATTGGGGCTAAATCATGGTGGAACTTTTCTTTATCCTTTTGAGCATAAGCAATGAGCCTGTCAAATTGATAAGAAATGGCAAACAGTTAATTTAGAAGCTTGTATTGTCTGTGAACAACAAGGGTTTATCTGTGAAAGTAACACAATTGAAGCTCAAGATATTTGTTTAGACACTGAACAAAATATCTGTCACTTTGAAATTCATCCTAAAGAAAATCCTAAAACAGTGCTGATATATATAGGCAATGGTTGTGTATGTATTAGAACTGCTTGTGACAAGATAATCATAGAAAGCTTAGTAGTAGACACCAAAAATCATTCAAATTTTTGTGTTTGTAATTTCACTAAAATCAAAGGATGCGATTTTTCTTATTCAGCCCCAGTTATTTCTTATCACCTCCTGCAATCCAACTATTCGCTGATACACCAAATTACACCTACCCCCATTGGGATGCACCTTACACTGGTGAAGCAATTGTTGCTTCATCAGGACTTAATCAAAATCTTAGACAAAATAAAAAAATACAGGACAGAAAACCCTGATAACTGTTCATCATAATGTAAAAGAAATACATCATGTTCTAGAAAGGATAAGAAAAGATGTCGAGCATAATTGGTCGGATACCCTTTTTGGGTGGTCACCTACTGCTACAAGTGTCCTGAACAAATTCTGTCATCCCATCATTGTTCTTTTGATTTTAGTTCTGATTAGCTTTGTTTTGTCAGAAATTTTGCACATCATAAATTGGAGAATGATGAAACGATTAACACGATTGACTTTTATAATGAATATGCATAATCTGATTGATGTCCCATTTCCGTTGATACCCCTCACGCTATTGATACAAGAAGAAATTAGAAATGTATTCCATTATTCTGCGATCCAATCATTTAACCTTATTTTTTGCAAAAAACAATTATTGCTTCACTAGAGTTTAATCAAACATTTCATGTGCTATTTGATTAAATTAATTATTATAAAACAATTGTTGCTCCACTACAATTTAATCAAACATTTTATGTGCTATTTTGATTAAAATTATTATTGCAAAAACAATTGTTGCTTCACCAAGAGTTTAATCAAACATTTTATGTGCTATTTTGATTGAAATTATTATTGCTAGCAATTGTTGCTTCACCAAAGCTTAATCAAAATTTTAATTTTGCCTAATCCCTTTTATTATTTTCCCTCTTCTTTCTTTTCTTCCTCTCCCTTCCTGTCTGTCTTTTCCGGGTTATGCTACCGGCATTGACGAGTCCTGAAGACTTCGCCTCAACACTGCGGAATTGCGCTGAGTGATCTTGACGACAATCGTGAGACATGGGGTGGTGTAAGAGACCGTACAGAAGACCTTGACTGTCTCACGATCATCGATATGGATGAGACTGAACACCCCAAAAAGAGAACCCGAGGGGAAGAAAGGGGGACTTTGCTTAAAGGAGTCCGAGCCAACAAGGTGGGATGACTGCCAAATTTCCAGCTCCTAGGCTGGAAGGTACAGCGTGTAAACCATGGATGGCTGCGCTACTCCTGATGTGGAGACGGAAAGAGAGAGGCGAGACCCCATACTGCACACCTCATGGAACAATAGACATTCTTTCCCCACCGCTCGGCCGATTTTTCCATACTTCACAAGTTTCCATACTTCGCAAGTTTCCATACTTCGCAACCCCCTGGCTTGCTGCCACCCGCTTTCAAAAGGACTATAAAAAGTCTCTCCGAAAAGACCCTGATCGGGATCCCCCCCAATGGACTGCTGGCAAACCTATGAAATTCGGACTGCGTGGATTCGTCAGAGCCGTTTGGTAGCTATACAACCCACTCTTTTCTCCCTCTCTCTCCACTTTCTCTCTCTCTCACCTCTTCTATCCGCAAAAAAATCAAATAAATTATTCTTGATTATTTAAAATATATATACTTGCCCCCTCATTTCTTTTGCACTCTGAGATTCTGATAACGAACCCCTCACGACTCCCGCTTGGGTTAAGCAGATCGTGACACCATGATGCAAGCATGTTGTTCTTTAACCCTACTTTCATCTTGGAGCTTTGCATCTCTGGAACCCAGGAGTTGGTAGCTATGTCTGTTTTTCTATATCTTTCCTGTCTTTCTGTTTTTTTCCCTTTCTTCTTCTTCTTCTAGCTCTCTTCTCATGGAGTGTAACATTGAATGGGTTATAAGGTTTTCTATGCTCAATGGGCTAAGTCTATGCTGGAATAAGTGATGTTATGTTGTATTTACTCTTTTGCCAATGTTCCTTAGTTTTCTATAGTTTGCTAGTAAACTTTTGTGTATTTTTACCTCTTGAGAATATTTGGTTGGAATTTTCTTCTTTGTGCCTACCCAAAGCAAAAGAACCTTGGTTTAGCCCTAGGTTTGAGTGACCAGAGTGTAACAACTACCAAACCACTAAGAGTGGTAAAATGTACAACACTGATGTGGCTCAAAATCATATGACTCAGGACACAAGCATACTCCCAGTTCCTAGGGTCACTGCAGTGGAATGAGGAAAATGATACAGTGGTTGCTATGACAAGAAGGTTCTGGACATACGAGGACACTATCCATGCCCTGATACAAGCCCAAGTCTAGCGGTGGAAAAAGGCTTGGTAGAGCATCTGCAGAAATTGGAAGAAAGGATTGAAGAGACCCATCAGAAACTCAGCAAGGAACTTAAAGAGGACTTTTCCCAAGCTTTGTCAGGAAGGACGAGAGCCCCTCTGTAACGATGAGAAACAACATGGACTCCCCAAGCAGGTGGAAAGAGCGATTGGTTTATTGCAAAAATCCGGGGTTTTTAAACTGTTAGCTTGTTATGGGTTTACATTCTTGTGAAGCACAACAAAGTGTCTTAGCCAACCACCATAAATCACATTAGGAACATGCGATGGTTAGAACCAACCACTATACACCATGGTGTGAGCTCTCACTAGTTCTATCACTTGTTTTCCAGGGTTATGTAACTTGTTTTTCACCTCTAGTTTAGCTGAGTCATTCCCAGAATCCTTCTCTGGTTAGCCAAAGTAACAGCAGAGAGCAAGAGTTTTACAAGTGTAACAAGGCCCTTGTTTTATAAGGTTTTACTTAGGGCTACGTCTCCCCCTTTGTTTTTTATGCGAAGGGTTCATGTACTCTAATGCCAAAACAGTCTGCACCTGTAAAGCCATTATCTTATTAAGACTACTACTGATCATCTGTTGCACACAAGAGAAAATACATGGGATACATATCACAACCAATAAAAACCCATCAAAAACAACCATGCCACTGACAAAGGGTCCCACAGCATAGGAGACCAAAAAGATGGAGTCCAACGCATAGGAGAACCAAAAAGATGGTGTCCAGTGTCCTCAGGAAGACAACTGCTTCTTCTGCACTTGGAAATAAGTGGCTACTATTCCAGAGCTCATATGGCCAGAGCTCTGGGGCCATGCTGTTTAGGCAGGAAGGAGCCCATTAGCTGGAAATGCTGACTTTGACATTACTGAATATCTTTCTGGAAGCATGGAGCAAGGAATAACTGGAGAAGGTCAGCAGGAATACAACAAGCTAGGTAGGCCAAGAAGGTGTTCTCTGGGGCTGGTGCCACTCCTGCACCATGCATCGGGATGTCAGTTCTTTGTTGTAGTTGCTTCAACATCCTTCATGTGATCACTGGGTTCACCTGCGTGCTGATAGCTGGTGTTGTGTCTTTACCCGGTGTATCGAGTTGTTGGACTGGTCTTTCCGACTCATGGTGTTTCCTTGACAGCCAGTTTTTAATTATGAGACAAACATGGTTAAGGGGATAAAAGGGTTTTACCTTGGTATTTTAATGGGATCCCAGGTGCACAGCTCATCAGAGTGGAAAACACTGAAGATGCACACCACGTGTAACACGTCTACAAGTTTTATAGGCTCCACAAATTAGCAAATCTATCTAGAATTCCCCAATAAGAAACGTAACAAATGAAGTAACGTCCCCCTATTCTAAGAATCACACCCCCTCGCCCCAGGATGATGCTAAGGCTCAGTTTACACAATATGTTCCAGAGAGAAGGCTCCAACCAAGGTTGGAGCATGTGGTCTAAGATAGCATAGGGCATGCTGACCCCTTACTGAGGATGTTTGGTCTCTCTGCCCAGCAGAACCCCTAAACTAAGCTGGAGTATCAGGCTACAAGAATTACAAGCATGTAGGCTAAGGGTACAAGGGATACATAAAGGATACAGAAAATACCTAAAAGGGTATAAAAATATGTAAAGGGTACATAAAAAGGAAAGGCAAAAATCATCAGGCATCAATGGTACGTTTTACCAGGTGAGTGGGTAACTGCCTTGGAGCTGTCAGCAATGGAACACATGCATAGTCTCTCCCCCAGATTAGTAAATTATCTGGGCCTTGCCATTGCGCACCCAATTGTGGATCCTTACATAAAACTTTTGGAAATTGGTTCTGCGCACATAAACCTTCAGAACAGTATCGCTCTGCCAGGGATCATAATTGATGATCTGTATTCTAAAAATGTAGTGTAAATATTGCATTATCTAATTATTCTTGAGGGGCCATACTCCCCCTATTTTGTTTTTAATAACATGAGCTTCTCTTAGCGTGGACATCAGCATAAAAGTAAAGCAATACAGATAACAAAGCAATAAGCTCACCATGTGCTCAGCGTTAGCACCGAGCAAAAATAAGCAAGGTAATACATGTAATCAGTAGTACACCAGTGAAAGGATAGTGATTTAGAAAGATACATCACCAACTGCCTAAACACTTCCCTATTGTCCAAGGTCTGCAATAGCTGGCTAGCCCCATTTCACAGGCAGGACCTGGAGAACCTTTCCCAGGCAAGGTTTCTAAGTTTACCCTGAAGGGGTTCCAGCTTTGATAAGCCCAAATTGGCAAGTCAAAGTGACTTGATTACATTTTTAGTGCAGAAACACCTGAGTCTATTGATATACTTCCCAACCAGCCAGGGCCAGGGCTTGGCCAGAGCCTAGGCCTCAACTGGGAGGGCTTCCCTAAAACATCCTACAAGCAAGCCTCTATTAATATCAATTGCAAAAGTTTCTTAAAATGATAAATTCCTTGAAGATACTTAAACAAGTTTATGTGAAAGTTTCTAAACCAACCAGTGTTGTCACTTACTTTTAGCTAAGTAATCAGTGGTACTATAAACAAACTGCAAACAACAAAAAAAAGCATATATGTAACATCACATAACAACTTCTGGATAATACCCTTTACAGAAGCTCACTGAATACATGTCATTACATTAACAACATATCCAAAATCATTAATCCATCTATAGTAACTGTTCTAAAGAAAAACCCTGAGATTATATTTTTCCACACATCTATGCATACACGTGATACAGGGGAATTAAGGGTCACAGGGGAACTAAGGGTAAATTAGTGTACGCTTGCTAAAGCTGCTTGCTAAAGAATGTATATCCCTTGCTAAACGTTTGCTGTGCTTGCTAAGGCAGGATGGGAGGATGCAAGGCCAGTAATAAGAGGGAACATCCCTGACTTGGTTCCTGCTCTCTGGATCCCTAAACTGGCTAAAACCAGCCTTGGGGCTTGGGCTGAGACCAAGAAACCAGGGAGCATGCACAAAGAGGCAAGGTGAAAAGTTCAATCCTGAGGAAGACTCGTTTACTTCTTGAGACCCTGGCCCACAACCACCAGGAGGCACTGCGCAGGCACAAGCATATGGAAATGACCTTCGAACTCATTATAATACGAAGTGGGGGAAGGTCATGAATATGTATAGGCATATTGTGAAACTCAATGCATATGTAATGCTTATCTGCATAAAACTGAGGCGAGATGCATCAGGAGGCACGCATGCCTTTGGAGGAGCTATCCCTCATGCACCTGGCGCCAAATAAACATACCTACTTTATAACCCTCTGGTTATGAGTCGTATTCTGCACATCACATGACAATATCACAGAAGAATCACAGAAGTACCAGTTGGAAGAGACCTTCAAGATCATCGAGTCCAACCTCTGTCCTAACACCTCAACTAAACTAAATCATGGCACCGAGCGCCACATCCAATCTCTTTTTAAACACGTCCGGATGTTGACTCCACCACCTCCCCGGCAGGCCATTCCAATATTTATCACCCTTCTGTAAAAAAAGTTTCTCCTAATATCTAACCTGTATTTTCCTTGGCGCAACTTAAGACTGTGTCCTCTCGTTCTGTCAGTTGCTGCCCGGAAAAAGAGACCACCCCCACCTCACTACACCCACCTTTCAGGAAGTTGTAGAGAGTGATAAGGTCACCTCTGAGTCTCCTTTTCTCCAGGCTAAACACCCAGCTCCCTCAGCCGTTCCTCATAGGGCTTGTGTTCCAAGCCCTTCACCAGCCTTGTTGCCCTCCTCTGGACACGCTCAAGTGTCTCCACGTCCCTCCTGAACTGAGGGGCCCAGAACTGGACACAGCACTCAAGGTGCGGCCTCACCAGTGCCGAGTATAGGGGAGGATGACTTCCCATCTCCTGCTGGCACACTATTCCTGATACAGGCCAGGATACCATTGGCCTTTTTGGCACCTGGGCACACTGCTGACTCATGTGAGTCGGCTGTCGACCAGTACCCCCAAGTCTCTTTCTGCCTGGGCACTCTCCAACCACTCTGATCCCAGCCTATAGTTGCAGGGGGTTGTTGCGGCCAAAATGCAGAACTCGGCACTTGGACTGATTAAACTCATCCTATTGGACTCAGCCCACGTATCCAACCATTCCAGTCTCTCTGCAGAGCCCTCCTACCCTCCAACAGATCGACACACGCTCCCAGTTTAGTGTCATCTGCAAATTTACTAATGAAAGACTCAATACCCTCATCCATATCATCAATAAAAATATTAAACAGAGCTGGTCCCAGTACAGACCCTGAGGGACACCACTGTGACTGCTGCCAGCTGGATGCGCACCATTCACCACCACCCTCTGGGCCCGGCCTTCTAGCCAATTCTTAACCAGCGAAGAGTGCTCCTGTCAAGCCGTGGGCTGCCAGCTTTTCCAGGAGTATGCTGGGGACAGTATCAAAGGCTTTGCTGAAGTCTAAATAGACAACATCTACAGCCTTTCCTGCATCCACCAGGCGGGTTACCTGGTCATAAAAGGAGACCAGGTTGGTCAAACATGACCTACCCCTTCTAAACCCATGCTGGCTGGGTCTGATCCCCTGTCCATCCTGTAGGTGCTGTATAATAGCACTCAATATAAACTGTTCCATGACCTTCCCTGGTACTGAGGTCAGGCTAACCGGTCTGTAATTACCAGGATCCTCCTTTTTACCCTTTTTATGATGGGCGTCACATTGGCCAGCTTCCAGTCATCTGGAACCTCACCAGTGAGCCAGGACTGCTGGTAGATGATGGAGAGTGGCTTTGCAAGCTCATCTGCCAGCTCCCTCATCACCCTGGGATGGATCCCATCTGGTCCTATAGATTTATAGATATCCAGGCAGCTCAGAAGTTCCCTGACTGCCTCCTCTTGGATAACAGGGGGACTGTTCTGCTCCCTGACACTATCTACCAACCCAGGAGGACAGTTGTCCTGAGCACCATGTGTTTTTTCAGTAAAGACCGAGGCAAAGAAGTCATTAAGCACTTCCGCTTTCTTCTCATCTGCAGTTACTAAATTCCCTTCCGCATCCAATAGATAACAAAGGTCGGTCTTGCCCTTCCTTTTTTCATTGATATATTTGTAAAAGCATTTTCTATTATCCTTCACGGGTTGCCAAATTGAGTTCATACTGAGCTTTGGCCTCCCTAATTTTTTTCCTACATGCGCCTAGCAGCCTCCTTAAATACTTCCTGAGAGACCTGACCCTCCTTCAAAGATGATATATATCCTCTTTTTGTTCTAAGTTGCTTCCAACCTCATTGTCCATCCAGGATGGACATTTGCCTCGCCCACTCATCTTTCGTCGCACTGGAACAGTCTGTTCCTGTGCCCTCAAGATCTCTCTTTTGAAGTATGCCCACCCTTCCTGCACTCCTTTGCTTTTAAGGGCTGCTTCCCAAGGAACCTCTGGATAAGTCTCTTAAATAGGTTAAAGTCTGCCCTCCTGAAGTCCAATCTAGAAGTCTTATTGATGTTCACCCTCCTTTCACCAATTATTGAAAACTCAATAATTCATGGTCACTATGCCCCGTTTTCCTCCAACCACCACATCTCCCACCAGCCAGTCTCTATTTGTCAACAATAAATCTAGTATAGCCTCTCCCCTGGTGGGTCACTCACCAGTGCAACAGATAATTGTCCTCCACCCACTCCAAGAACTTCCTGGACTGCCTCTTTTCTGCTGTATTAAGTTCCCAGCAGATGTCCGGTAGGTTAAAGTCACCTACAAGAACAGGGCTGGTGACCCTGAAACATTCTCTAGCTGTATAGAATAAGTTATCCACTTCTTCATTCTGGTTGGGTGGTCTGTAACAGACTCCCAGTAGGATGTCAGCTTTGTTGGCCTTTCCTTTAATCTTTACCCATAGGCATTCAACTTCATCATCGTTAGTTGCAATGTCCATGGCATCAAAAACTTCCCTAATGTAAAGGGCCACCCCTCCACCTCTTCTCCCTTTTCTGTCTCTTCTGAAGAGCTTGTAGCCATCCAGTGCAGTGCTCCAGCTATGTGAGTCATCCCACCATGTTTCCGTAATGGCAATCATATCATAGCTTTGCTGTTGTACCATGGCTTCCAGCTCTCTTGTTTGTTACCTGCTGCGTGCATTAGTATACATGCACTTCAGCTGGGCTACTGTTTTCACCCTTAACTCAGGCTTACCATCCTTGGGACTGTTTCCAGAGACCCAGCTGTATCCCCTTCCCCCTTCGAACTAGTTTAAGCCCTTTCAACGAGTCAGCCAGTTCATGAGCTAAAAACCTTCTGCCCTTAACAGAGAGATGGAGCCCATCTGGTTCTAGCAGACCAGGTGCTGTAAAGGTTTCCCCATGATCAAAAAACCCAAAATTCTGCTGATGACACCAACCCTTGAGCCACTTGTTGATAACTGGGCTCTCCTATTTCTTTTGTCATTTTCCTCTGACATCAAGAGGACTGAACAGAACACTACCTGAACTCCTGCCCTATTCACCACTTGACCCAGTGCCCTAAAGTCCCTTTTAACTGCCTGATGCTCCTCCTCTCAATCTCATCACTGCCAGCCTGGAGTATCAGCAGTGGGTAGTAATCAGAGGGCCGAATCAGCCCAGGTAGTCTCTCGGCAATATCCCTACCCCAGCCCCAGGGAGGCAGCAGATCTCCCTGTGGGATGGTCGGTCGACATATGGGGCCCTCTGTTCCCCTAAGAAGGGAGTCACCCACTACCACTACCCTTCTTTTCTTTCTAATGTAGAGGTGGTGATCTGTCTGACAGTGACTCACGACTGGAGGATCACTGAACAGATCATTCTCCTCTGTGTCCTCTAGTTGATCTTCTAAATCCAGGGCCTCATACCTATTCTGAAGTGGCACCCGGGTAGGTGAGGGGGTAGGGAAAAATTTCTACCACCTCCCCGAGTGGGGACCCATTCCCACTCCCCTTCATCTGCCGGGGTCCTCCAATTGCCTGACAGGGAGAGCATAGGAGTCCTCTGACTCCTGGTGAGCCTCCCTCAAGGATGGAAGCGCAGAGCTCCACCAGTCTATTTCCCTTTCACTTTCCCTAATACTCCTTAGTCTTTCTACCTCCTCCCTGAGCTCAGCCACCAGTGAAAGCAAATCGTTCACCTGGTCACACCGCAAGCATGCTCCTTCCACAACGTCCCCTGGTATCGCCGATAGGCTCAAACAACTCCGCACAGGAATGGGTCTGGACAGACACATCCTTTTTGGAGGGCTCTATTTGGCTCATACACTTGTAGCATTCCCAGTCTCAATCGTGTAAGGACCATTACTTCCGAGCACAACAACTAACAACCAAAAGCCCCACCAGCAGTAAACCTGCAGCCCTGCGTGCTTGTCCTGCCTGCGCAAACTGCCTCGCAAACTGCCGTGCCACGCCCTCAGAGGACCCGACCCGGGCCACCGCTCCCGCTTCCCTTTCCCCGCAAAAACCCCACGCGTTACCCGGCTCTGCTGCTAGCAGGCGATGAGCATCTCACACACAAAACCATGAACTTCAGCTGGATCCCCAAGCCGGCTGCGGAGCCACTGCGAGACAAGCAGCAAACGCAGGGACGGCCCGATGACCTGCGAGTCACGGCCCGAGCACCTCTCACTCACGGCACTTGCAAAGGCAAAGGCACCAAACCCGCCAGGCTTTGGCAAGGGACACCGCTGAGCAACAGCGGGGAAGGCAGCTCCCAAACGAGCCCTTGGGACGGGACGGGACGGGACGGGACAGGACGGGACGGGACAGCACCGCACCACACGGCCACCCCCGGAGCCGCTCCGGCAATATTTTTATATTTTGCAATATAGCAAAATAAAAGCAAGAAAGAAAGTACTAAGAATCTTACGATTAATAATATCCATAATTTGGAATTGTTACTCATTCTTCTCTGCCACCTATGGAAGATAAAACTGCAAAGACTGTTACAAATAGTCATCTTAATTAGCCAATGTAGAACATTCACATCCATAGAAATTGTGATGAAATTAAGGATCTAATAAACTGCATTTTCACATATTGTTATACAACTTATCAGCTCATGTTCTTAAACTGTTGCTCACCAATTTTCCATCATAATTGTTTCAGTCGGTTTATCTTATCTCTATAACAAAATGAATTCATATTTCAATTTAAATAAGCACATTCAAACAGATTAAACTTCACTCAAACTTAACGTCACTTAAAGATAACATCATGTAAACTCAACAACACTTAAGCTTAACAAAAATTAAACTTAACTTCACTAAAACTTAACAGCAATTAAACCTAATAGCACTTAAACTTAAAATACTTAAAAGAGCTTGAGCTTAATAGAACTTCATATAAACAGAACTTAAACACGGCCACTGATTCTAGCATGGATATGTTGTGCAGAGGAGGGGCAGTTGAGTGGCAGTCTGCTCCTCCTGGCCTCTCTGACTCCAATAGATCAACCAAAACAGTCTCAGCCGCCTCTGAAGGCATTGGAATTTCAACACAGGAGAAACAGGATCCCGCACAGAAGTCATTGCAACTATACTAACAAGTCCCAGATCGATTATCATGTCATTAGTGATCCTGCAGCTATTTCATCCCCTTTCATAGCTGTGTTCCATAATGCTTGCCCTGCTTCCTCCCATGTTTCCACAAAAAAGGCAGTCTGCACATCTGCTTTTACCCCATTTCTTTTGCACCAGAGAAGGGTGCGCAATGCCTGTTCTTCATATTTAATACCTCTTTTCTGTAATATTTGCAGCAGAATGTCCAAAATGGATTCTTCCTCTGCTAATACTTTAGCCCCTATATTTTCAGTCCCCAGCTGCTCACCTTGAGGTAAAGGTGCCCCTGTCCAGATCCTTGGACTCTCTCTGCCTTTTGCTAGGCTGGGCTTTTCACTTCCCAGTTGCTCACCTGTGCACAAGTGTCCATAGGCTCTCCTTTTTGCTTGGCTGGGCACCACTGCCAGCTTCTGTCCTCCGAAGTTCCAGACCCTCTAAAATGGGGCGACCATTGAACAGTGGTCTCACTGATCCAAAAATGATCTGAGCAAGACTCCGCAATTCATATAATCTTAAGTTGTGAAGTAGGTATGTTTATTGCAGCACTGGGTGAGCGGGAGATACTTCTCAAAGCCGTGCACACCCCAGCATGGTATCACTTGGTATATATCTGGTTACATGTTACACATTCACCGAGTTTCGCAATTGGCCTATACATATGCATCACCTGTCCCTGGTTCGTATTATAATGAGTTCAAAAGTCATTTCCATGTGCTCTCGCCTGCGCAGTGTTATTTGGTAGTGGGTTCCGGGGGTCTCGGGAGGAAGTAAAATACTCATCCTCTTGTCTTGAACTTTTCACCTTTCTGTCTTGCGCATGCTCTCTGAGTCCCTGGCCCAAGTCCAAACAACAACTCTGGTTTTAGCCAGCGTAGGGGTTCCACGAACACAAGCTGGGTCACAGTCCCTGCTTTTGTCATAATCTTTACTTCTTATTTGCTTTTGACACACCAATCAAGATAAGAGCAATATACCTTATAGCAAGCAGTTAGTCGATATATGACTGTTTAGCAGCATTCTAACAGTTATTCCTGTAACTGCTAACTATCCTGCATCATCACGGCTGATGCTTCATGCCAGTCACATTGCTGGTGGTCAACCATTGTCGGCGACTTCAAACGATAATGGGGGTAAGGTGTAAGCGCCGCACTTTATTATTCTAAAGCACAACCTTTTAACTTTTTCTCCCGCATCACACGAACATACGACTCTCATTTCTTATTCCCTAATTGTCACAAACCTTGCTTTTGTTGTAAAATGTCAACACACAGTCACATTCATGGCTCTCTCTTTTCAAATATTTATCTTCCAGAACCAAGGCCACAAGTTGCAGAGGCTGAGGCGCCTCTCACTAGCTTCCACAGGGGACACTTTGTGTTAGGTAATATCACTTACATTAATTGCCATAACATAAAATCCTGATATGGGGTACATTAAATGAATGTACACACTGCCTTGTTAAGTAGCCAAATGATGTGCATGGTCACGTGTAGTACTTATCTATATGATTTAATACGTTTCCAATTTAACAAGCTATAGAGACCTACTTACGGTGGACAACAAGTGGACTGGGTAATTTCTCCAGTCTTTGATGTTGTCATTACATCCTAAGTGGTTGTAAGAGTTTTTACCTTTCTGGTCTTTTGCTCATTATGTCCTAGTATGCATAAATTTTTATTACCAGAGTCTTTAGGCCAAGGAGAACCTAATGATGATGATGACAGTCACTGCTGTGGCTTGATTTCGATCAAAAGATAGGAGTTAGATCGTGGTGAAATAACAGCTTGGTTTCTCCTGTTCTTTCTGTGTCAGTTGTCTGATTCCATGCCTTTGCCAGACTCCTTTAACTCTGTGAATAATGATCCAAAGTAATCCCCAGCAACAGCTTTCAAGTGGTTAAAAGTACTAATAGGGTCTCTTCCATTTTGGCCAAAAGGGATTTCCTTCATTATTTATGTAAACTGTCCGCAGGCTGATTGTATGAGAGGGCAATCTAGTCCTCTTTGCTTCTGTGTTTATATATGTGATGATTTTATTTCGGAGTATTAACTGATTAACAATAGCTTGAGTACCCTCTCCAACCGTATGATATCTTCCCTTGTGTATTGCTATATGGTTCTCCCATACAATTTTAAAGGACTCAGTTTTCTTCTTTTTTTGTTTTACTCAAAATCGTAAATTTCTCGTCTAAAACAATTTCAGAGAAAAAACGTAATGGAATAAAGTTCTCTCTGAGTAAAGTTGGAATTTTTCCCACCACGTTGTACAGATGTTTGGGTGAGTGAAAAAAAATTGTTTAACAAACAAGTGTCCGCAGGACACGGATAAAAAATAATAACTGCTAGGTATTTTAAATACCAGGAAGCACACTGACTCCACCCCCACAGCCATCTCGGTACAGCGAAAATGCGTGCAGCTCTTGAACCCAGAAAAAAACAAAAGAAGGTCCACATGGCCTATCTCGCGAAACGTGGGAAACTGGTAGAACCTGTGGTGTAGTCCTTCTTCACTGTAATGAAGCAGGGGCTGGTGTGCTTTTTCTCACTGGTCGGACTTCCTTGAGAGAAGACAGTGTGGCGCCATGGTTTTCCCGCAGTTCCCTGGCTTGTCAGCTGCCGCTTTGGTTCTCAGACCGAAGCCCACTGAACTGCTCCAGAAGGAAAGGTCCCACAGAACCACTGAAGGGTGGCATCCAGGTAAAAACTGCTTGCCCAAACTACAACAAACCCTGAGCTAGCTAGGAGGCAACAATGTAACTCCCCTGCGTGTGGTCAGCTGAGCTCTTGCAGCATGTGGCAACCCAACTTCAACTCCACCCCTGCCTTCGCAGCTGCCCCTGCCCCTCTTCGGGTCTGCCCTTAAAGCCATAGACCATTTTTCGGGCATTAAAAGTAGACTAAATTACGAATTACAGTGTTATATAAAATCAACCACAAGACATTCCCCCCTATCGTATTCATCAGCTTAATGCCCAACGAATACATTAACACTAAAGACACACATATAACATATATACATACAACTACATATATACTGTATACAAATAGTGGAGTCGATTCAGCAAGCGAGGTATTTATAAGCATATCCAATATTACAAGTGGTTTTCCTCAAAATCAATTCCGCTGAGTTGCACAGCGAGTTTTCTCCGTTCCTCCGCATTACCATCATGTGCAACCTGGTCCTCTGAGCAAGACAACCCCACGGATGTTGACTCTGCTCGAGGAGATTTAATCCCAGACATTCTTCCTAACAGACCTCTGAATGCTGCTGGGACCCTGTCCTCCATCTATGGTATGCAGGTTTCAGATGGACAGGGCCTGCTCAGTTGTGGAGCCTTGGGTGTTTTACCATCCAGGTACCGCATTTGCTAGATGCTGTTCCCAGTTCTGAAATCCCGTCTGCCCATGCTTCAAGATGTTTTCAAGAGTCCATTGCATGCTGCCACTTTGCCAGCAGCAGTCATGGTAAGGGATATGTACACCACCAATGCCATGTTCCCTAGCCCATGTGTGTTAAAAGTTGTTCTTGAAATGATCCCATTCAGACTCAATTCTCTCTGAGGTACCATGCCCCATGATTTGTGTTCAAGCCCAGGATGTGTACAGCAATGGCGTAGTACAGGGTAGGTCTCAAACACTCCAAGGGTGGCTTCCTACCATGTGATAAGAAGCACTTGACATGACGGAGTCTGGGCATTATGATGTAATTCAACCTGCAACCTCTCACATACTTGTAGTTGTCTCCCTTTCTCCCATCCACAGAGGCATTCACCCGCTTGACCTGCTGTATATGCAGACACTGTCACATCATGGAAACCTGGGAGACTACTATCCTGGTTAGATCCACCCCTCGTCTTGTGCCCACTTTGCCCTGGTGGCCTGAGCATCATAGGCCCATTGAGCCATGAAACACTACCCCTGTTGTTGTTAGTCCACGGTCGATCTGGAAACTGACACCATTATCTTTGGCGTTCCTCTTTAGCCTGCTTGGACATGCATCAACCCCCCCCCCCGGCCGTTTCCCCGCCCCTCCCTGCTCTTGGCGCACTTGAGACCTTCACAGGTAGCTTCTCCACTCGGGCTGCAATGTCCTTACTCTCAGTCAGCGAGTGGTTCTCCTAGACTGCCAATTGGCCTTTTCTCATCTGCCAGCCCCCCACAGCGTTGGTACCATCATGAATCTGTTGTAAAGGCCAGTCTTTGGTGCACTTCTCCCTTTCAGCCATGTCCAGGTCCACTGCATGGCTTGAGTTCAGCGACTGATTGATCCGCCTTCTCCTCTGTGGGCCTGTGCAACCTGTCTGCAGAGCTCCATACGGCTGCTGTTCTACTTTCGGTTCACCCACAATTGTCGACAGACCGAGTCAGGTGAAGGCGAACGTAGCAAATGTTTCTTCGGCTGGCAGTTGGTTTGTACAGTGGACCCTTCCTCAGCATGGTCACTTGTTC
>VKON01004256.1:8753-24323 GCA_009741485.1 Malurus cyaneus samueli
GTATTCTTATTCCGCTGTGGTCCTTGCGGATTAAATGACTTATCCGGCGGTCAGTCTAAATGCTTTGCAGAGCTGCTCCATCCGTCCCTCCTGCAACCACTGGGCAGAGCTTTCACTGTTGCCGCAGAGATTACATTCTGACCCGGAGGAAACAGACTACATTTCTTGCAAAGAGACTGCGGCACTTCCGGATTGGCATGGCCTTCAGTGAAGTGCTTTTTGGATCGGGGGGGTGCTTCTTGCACCAGGTCAGATCCCGATCACCCTACGCCCACCTTAAGGAGGCTCATGAGGTGGCCACATATGGCCTGTGCCTCAGCAGGAGAGCTGATCAAGGGAGAGATCTGGCCTAGCTGTCTCCATAACCAGGGGGGCTGCGCAGGAGTGGGTTAATACACCTGGGCAGCCAGGAACAGTAGGAAAGGCAGAAGCAGACGGTGCCCAGTAGACCCGTGAGTTCCCTGTCCCTATATCTTCATGGCTCCTTGCCCATCCTTCACTATCTACCACCACACAAGGTGATCTGCTAGGAATCAATTAAAATCACTCAATGTTTGTGCCCTCTCATAACTCTACTTACACCTCAGGACAGTTTAACCCACAAATGGCCCGAAGCAAGCTGCTCGGTGCCAGCGAGCAAGCGACGCCGGGACTGTATCCACCACTTTAATATTGTCATGACCAATGAAAATCTCTTATCACCACATCTTCCCACGACGCAAGTGGCCTTCAGATGTGCTATTCAAAGTACCCACACTCCTGCATTCCACAATGGAAGGTGGGTAGGAATGGAGAGGCTGGGCCAGTGCTGTTGCCAAGCAGCAGAAATTCTGAGCGCAGTCAGGGTGATGCAGGTGACATGCAGGGTTGCACAGGCAGCCCTGGCCCTGGGGCGTGGGGTAGGTTTAGGGGCTCACCCCAGCAGTGCCTCAGCTCTCACTGTTCAGACTTGTGAGGGATGAGCAGCTGAACCCCAGTGTTATGCAAAAAAAAAAACCTCTGACAATCTGGAAGGCCAGAAGCCTTTTGACTCAATGTCCTCCAGCCCCCCCAGCTCCTGCTTGGGCATCCAGCCTCCACACACAGAGAGGGTTTGCTCAGCAAATTTAGAGCGGGCAGTGCGTCATAAGATGTTCAATCTGCAGAGCAGCGGAGGAGGGAGGCAAGTGGCTGCGAGATGACAGGGACTTGACACCAGTCATTCTGGCTCAGCGTAGGGAAAGGGATGGTCAGGGCCATAACATTGAGCATTGCTGGTGGAGTTGGGCACAGAGGCAGAGGAGCCCAGAGCAGCAGAGGCTACTGCTCCCTCAACATGCAGGGTGCTTGAGCTAGGAGATTGAATGGGACGTATACGCAGGGCTGACTCGGCTGATGATTGGTGAGCCTGGCTTCAGAGGATGCGGGGAGATACCAGGCACTATTGGAGATGGCAGAGAGCGAGCAGCCTGACCATAAGTTAGGGTCGCTTGCCTGCAGACTTCTGTCACTCTAGATGATCCGTTTCATTTGCAGATTTTGATAGGATTCTCGAGCTGGATTTTCCCTCCGCGTTCTCTTCGAAATGGAGGTTATAAATAGTGCAGCATTCAAAAGGTGCTGAAAAGTACGTTCGAGAAAGCAACGGCACGAAAAATAGGGTTAGTTGATGTAGGTGGTCGGTATTTTGAAGCGCGAACCAATTCATATTTCGCAATTGTCACTAAACTTACAAAAATTATTGAGAGATTTAGGGGTTATTGTTGCGGACGAGCTGTGTTCATAAACTTAAAAAATTTACTGGAGCATTCGGTAGCGTTATCTGTATTGCCCGAGATGGATGTGTTAACTTAAAAAATTTAGTGGTAGATTCGGGTTACTTGTCTTGCGTCATGTGTTGCTTTAAACTTAAATTACTGGAGTACGGGGCTATCTAGTTTGCAAAAATGTGTGGTGTGACTTAAAAAAATTACTGGAAGAATTCGGAGTTTAGTTACTTGTGTGGCCGATGTGTGGTTAACTTAAAAAAATATGAGATCGGCGGGGTTCATTGTTTTGCGAATGATAGGTGTTACACTTAAAAAATTACTGGAGTTCAGGTTATTGTTTGCGAATGTGTTAACATTAAAAAAATTATGGCAGATTCAGGGGTTATGTTTGCGAATGTGTGTTAAACTTAAACACTAATTTACTGGAGATTCGGGTTATTGTTTTTGCGAATGGTGTTAAACTTAAAACACAATTTACTGGAGATTCGGTGGTTATTTTTGCGACATGTGTGTTAACTTAAAAAAAAATTACTGGAGATTCGGCGTTGATTGTTTGCGAATGTGTGTTAAACTTAAAAAAATTACTGGAGATTCGGGGTTATTGTTTGCGAATGTGTGTTAAACTTAAAAAAATTACTGGAGATTCGGGGTTATTGTTTGCGGTGGTGTTTCACTCTTTGATGAAATACAAACAGCATGCCCAGATCGTGGCAGGGGGACCAGGGGATTTTGTAGAGCCAGGAGTTATGGAATTCAAACAGCCTGAGCTGTGTGAGTTAAACGATGCCCAAAATCCCCCAAAACACACAGAGCAAATGTGCTGATGAAGGTCGCAGCTGTCAGTAAAATCTGTGCATTTACAGCAAGACGGACATGTGGCCATTTGCTTAAGCTTGTATTAAGAGATCTGGTAGCCAGTTACCGATAAATACTACAATATGTTTTCATTAAATAGCTTACTTGCTGCTCTCCTCTGCCAGCTCTCAGATTTCTTACTGCTCTTGTTAGTGTAATTCCACATTTTCTTTTTTTTTGCCATCAGAGCAAAATCTGACAGAGAGCAAGCAGTGGAGCATTACCTGGACTTTATAGAAATAAATTTTATCAGATGAAGCTGTTTGATCCTGATGCCAGCGAATTAAATGGGGATTTGGCCTCACTGGAAGTGGGATTGTGTCTGCACGGTGTTGATTTGCTGGAAGTTCTATGAGCTCAGTTTATCTTTCTGTACTAAAAATGGAAGCTTGAGTATCTTCTTGTTCTGATCCAGACCGTGTTGGAAACCCATTAAATTGCAAATCAAACCCCGCTAATCAGCGCCTCGTAAAATATTTACGGAAATCAGTCTCCCTGTGTCAAACCACACATTTAAAAACCAGAAGGGTTGTGGGTTTTGTAGATCTTTCTCATTGATAGAACTTACAAAGAGGCATTTAAAAGTCAGTGGTGTTTTTTTCTCAGGATGTTCTTAAAAGGAAACAGCTCTTTCCCTGAATTTCTGTGTACAAATCACACATTTGAGGTGTCAATAACTTCATTGGAATTCCTTATGTTGAGCGACCATGGGCAGTGCATTGCTCCCAGGTGCTCCTCACCTTTATTTTATTGCTTTTGGAGTGTCACATGTTATTTCCCAAATAAATATCTCATAATTTAAAAGAGTAGCTCAGCAGCCAGGGATGGATTGTGCAGCTTGGCAGTCCCAGCGTTAGGGAGATCACTCTGAAATGCCGTTCTCTGTTTCCCTGAAACAAAAATATCGTTTCTGTAGATGCAGAGTGCATCTGGTGCAGTTTATCAGGGCAATGATATGATGAACAGAAGGGTGGATATGGGTGAGAGCTGCTCATGGTCTCCATTCCCAACTCTGCTGAGTGCCAGGATTGTTCCCATGGCTCAGCCAAAACGCTGCTCACCTGGAATCCTCCTGATCTGGAGTTTTATAAACTTCACACACAAACAAGCCAGACTCGGTTATCTTATGGAGATGGATAATGTCATCTGATAAGAGGGAATTTACACTTCCTTATACTTATAATCTTATTTAATTGGGTTTTACATGGCGATTAGTCATTCCAGTGCCTTTGTATTAGGGCTAATCCAATTTCATGTGGGTTCCTAGAACGCTTGGTATGGTAAATTCAACACACAACATACGTGCCTGGGTGTAGCTGGGAGAGTTGTTTACCAACTGGTAAGGAAAAAAAAAAAAGTCATCTAAAAATAAACCATTTGTGATCAAATTGATTTGAAATTTCAGGGTAATTTATCAGAGGCTGATAAAAGGGCGATCGATTTAAAAGGCTGATCTCCAACTCTAAAATTCATTTGCTGTGGAGAATGCTCTAGTGCTAGCTAGTTTCTCTTATATGTCTAATTACCATTTTTGTGATGAAAAGGCAATCCATAATTTTTTAATGCATAGTTATCTTCGTTACTTCCTTTTTTACTTTCAATTATTTTTTTTTCATGGGCATGCTCGAGCCTGAGGAAGCAGAGCTCTGGGCTGGGGGCTTGCCCTGGAGTTTTCCCAGCTGCCGACATTTTGGGTTGAACTGCTATTTTGGCAGCAGGGTGGCTGTGGGCAGCCATGCACAGTGGAAATGGGCTAAGAGTGTTATTAGCATATATGCTACAGTGTTTAATTATGCATATTGAGAGAAGCTAAAAGTATAGACTAAGCAAACTGGATTATTATATATATATATATATGATATATAATAGTATAGGTGAACAAAGTGTAACTAGTCAGAATAACTAATAATACATTAAGTTCCTTTTGGATGACCTTGGTTTGTGTTAGTAACCCATGCTGTGAAGAAAAAAGAAAGGATGTTAAAAAATGCCCCTAAATCGCCTTTTCAGCCTGAGGCAAATCTGTCATGAAGAGAGACTGGAAAAGGAAAAAAAAAAAAAAAAAGCTGCAATCAAGTTACAAGACCATATTGCTAAGAGAGGGTTTTATATGAGCACAGAAAGCAGGTTTGGGCCGTTTTAGCCACACTTTTTATTAGCTTTGTGTCAAAATTCAGATTATTCCACCACGCTCTGCCAGACAACGATCCCTGCCAGAACCTTCCACGGTTCCCAGGAATGCCAAGCCTGGATTTTGCAATTCCAAAAAAATTGGTGGTGCAGTTTGCACGAACAACCACAAAAACTGCTCAATTTCCTTGCATGCGGCTTGGCCTTGGTGTGTGTGTATAATTTAAATTTTTTACCTTGACATGCTTGGTGTGATAATCCCATGATTTTTCGCGTGTGGGCTGGAAAAGGCGGAGAAATGAAACCCAAATAATTTTTAGGGGGTGGTTGCGGAGGGGGTGGGGCGGGGGGTATAGGGTGGGATTTTAGGCGAGATCGGAGTGGGCGCGAGCAGGGTAAGGAAGGGGGAGGGGGAGGTGATAAAAGCTGATCTTATTGGAATTCCGTGGAAGAAATCCATAAAAGCCACTCTGGAAGGTGTGAACACAGTTTGATAGGTGTCAGGAAATTAGCATAATTGATAAAAAGCACCCTTGTTTATGAAAATGTGTCTCCAAGACCTTGATTCCCAGGAAAAAAAACAGGATAGGAAAGGAACCTTGTGCCCCTCGGGGCTCGGAATTGGGTTTGTTCTTCCCTCTGGGAAGAGTAGGAAAAAATCTGGGAAGGTTACAAATATATAAAAAAGGAAAAAGGTAAAAATCATTCTGGCATCAATGTTGACCAGTGAGTACCACGGGATGGTTTGTTTCAATGAACATGAAGTTTTCCCAGCTTGCTGCTCCCTCTAAATCCAGATGCTCAAAAATAAATATTTTTCTCCTCTCTTCCGTTCCTTGAAACTTTTCCAGATTCGAGATCCTCTCCAGGGGAATGGTAAGGTTTTTAATGGTTTGAACCCATTGAGGGAAGATATTCATCCAGAATCGCTTTCGCTTGGCGAATCAGTGACCCTCTGTCATTTTTTATTAAGAATAAAATTAAAAAAAAATTCCTTTAGATTTGCCCGTTAATAAAAACTTGCTGGCATGTCTAGCAAGAAGTGGAAGAAAATATTCACTGGCTTTTTTTTTTTTTTTAAATCGACCTGAAACAGAAGTTTAGGGTGTTTTGATGGATTTGGAGCTGTGAGGTGCCATGAATATTGTTTGGGCAAAATAAAGGAAAAGGCGATTTTGTTTTTTGCTGGCGTGGGGAAATCGGGATTGGGCAAAAAATGTGTTGGTGTGTCCATGGTGAATAGATCCTACCTCCTGCATTTTTTTTCCCCTTTTAATAATGTATAAATTTCATTGAGAGGCTGCCAGCTCTGCTTTTAAGCAGGAGTGATATTGGGGTTGTTCAGGGGTTTTTTATTTTGTTTTTTTTTTTTGTTGGATTGAGTCCAGTCTGGAGGTCAATTTAATATTAGGATTTCTACACTGGGTTTAGGAAGTGGTATTTTGTGTGTTTATATACATTCTACATTATACATATTTTATAAATATTCGGGGTATGATATCTCGTTAATCAGTAACTTCTAAACAGACAGCTCATAGGTGGTTGGAATAACTCGTCCTCCTGGCAGATTTTTTGTCACTGGCAGAGAAGTTCCCAGCGCAGTTATCACACTTTTTGCTGTTTGAATCAAAAAATGCATCTTTTGTTGCCTTTGAGGTGAATTAATATGGTAAACAAGGAAGGTAAACCAGAAAATACCTGTATTAACATCAATTTTGCTGTAAAAGGCCAAGCATTTTCAAGACAAAAAAAATTATTCCGACATGCACACATTGTGCAGGGATAACTATTGTTTGTCAAATAATTACAATGATTGGAATGTTATAGTAATAATGAACTAACATCTTTTTTTTTTTTTTTTTTCGTGGAGGCCAGCGTGTACAATGGCTGGTGTCAAGCCCAAGTTTAACATCAATCCGTTGGAAATTTCACAGGTAATGCATTGGAGGTTGGGTTTTTCCATTCTTTTCCAACTTTTCACTGAATATTAGATTTTTTAGAATTATTTGCTTTAATTGTAAGCCAGCCAAAACTTGAATATTGTGATTGCAGTTTTTCTTCAGCCACCTGTGAAGAATTTCCTGCTTTTCTGGGGAATGGAGACCCTTCAGCTGCTGTGCTGACGGCCGTGGGTCATTTCTTGAAGAGAGCAAATCCAAAATCTTTAATATCCGTGGTTCATTTGTCCCTTATTGGCGCTTGTAAAAATTGTATTGAAGAAACTTCACATTTTTAGTATGTTTTTTTTTTTTTTTTCTGGGAAAAAGGGCTGCAGGTCTGGCCAAAACTGGCGCATGAAAGGCTTTCCTTAAGCAAAAGAAGCACGCCAAAGTGGTATTAATAATAATAAAATAATAAATAATATAAATAATAATATATAATAATAATATAACTAATAAAAATAAATAAGAGATAGTATATAGACAATAATAATAGCTAATCAACACATAATAAAATCATAAATAACAAAATCAAGGAATGAATTATCAATAATAAATAAATAAATATGATTACAAGATTATTAATAATAACAATTTATATAACAAATAAACTAATGAATAAATCTGTGTAATTTGCAATCTGTTAGTGACAGACTTGTTGCTTTTATATAAATAAGTCATTGACAGACCAGCACTTTCCTGCATGACCTGCTTGCTTCCAGCTTTGCTGCTGTCAGTTCTTTGTTAATTTTTTTCCAAAACATATTCCTTTGTGCCTGTGTGCAGGGTGCAGTATCCAAAGGGATCTTTCAGGGTTTGTAGCTAAAGAGAGATTTGTGATTTTCGCTAATCTGAACAAAAACATTAAAAAAAAAAGACAAATCAAAACCTGACAATCAATAAACAAAAACTAACGAAAGGAAGCAAAGAAACAAAAAGAACCAAAACCAGTCAATAAAAAGAGCAAAAAAGAAAGATAAATTTAACACAAAAACCAAACAAACAACAAATAAAAAAAACAATAGCAAAAACTGAAAAAGAGACAAAAACACTCACAAAAAAAACCCAAACCATCAAGCAACAGCAAAAACAAAAACAGAAAAAAATTCACAAACAAACGCCAAACCAATTAAAACCAAAAACCAAAAGAAACCAAAAAAACACACCAAACAATCCTAAGCAGCAACAAAGAACAGAAAAAATCTACAAAAAAAACAAAGAAACCACATAAAACAAAACAAAAAGCCAAAAGAAATCAAAAACCACAGAAAAACCCCCAAAAACCAATCCCAGCAACAACAACAGACTAAAACCAGAAAAATCAACAAAACCCAACGATAGCACAAATTAAGAAAAAAAAAATGAAAGAACAAAAACAAACAAATAAAAAACAACACAAAAAACCGATAAAGAAACCAAAAGAACCTCACAAAAAACCTCCAAAACCAATCCCAAGCAACAGCAACAAAACAGAAAAAATCTACAAAAGCAAACAAACAAACAATTAATAAAACCAAACAAAAAACAAAAAAGAAACAATAAAACTCACCAAAAAAACCCCAAACCACCAAGCACAAAAAGACAAAAAAAATCTGCAGCAAAACAACACCAATTTAAAAATAACAAAACAAAATGAACACAAACAACCTCGAAAAACAACAAAAAAGAAAATCCACAAAAAAAAGGTGACAGAAATTGTGTCCCTGGGGCGATGACAAGAAATGCTGGAAATCGCACTCGGGTTGGTGATGGCTGGTGACATGCTGAATCAGCACATGGTGCAGAAATGTTGTCCTGGGAGGAGGTGACAATGCTGAAATCACACCTGGTGACAAAAATGTGTCGGTGAGGGGGTGACATGGCTGACAATATCACAGACGTTGAAAATGCTGAAATCACACTTGAGTGACCAGAATGTGTACTTATAGCGGTACCAATGCTGAAATTCGACAACCTGTGTGACAGAAATGTCCTGTGCTCCCTCAGGCTGTCGGCTCCAACGTGACCACGGACGGACAGGGGGACAGAGAGCCCTGGCGGCCACCGCCCCACGGCCACCACAGTCCCCTGAATGTCACCGTCAACGGCACCCCCTGCATCCTGTTCTGGGCCAAGAGGATCAGATCCCGGCTGGCAGAAACAACCCAGCCTGGACCTGAACCGACAAACTCGGGCTCCACGCCACGGTGTGAGCGTCGGGAATCAACGAGCGAGGAAGGCCACGTGAGGCTGGGGTTGGGGTGGGACTTCTCTGGGACGGGGGGAATGGGGGAAAATATGGGAAAATATGGGGGACATATCAATCGAATCCCAATCCCCCATATCCACAATCTCAGCCTATTCATATCCCACTCCCATCCCAGTCCCAACCACCTAATCCAATCCAATCCATAATCCCAGCCCTAATCCCAATCCAATCCCATCCCTTCCAATCAAATCCAATCAATCCCTCCAATCCTATCCCAGCCTAATCCAATCCAATCCCAATCCAATCCCAGCAATCCCATTCCAATCCCAATCCAATCTCTCAGCCCATCCAATCCAATCCAATCTCTATCCCGCCAATCGAATCCCATCCATCCAGCCCCAATCCCAATCCAAATCCAATCCTATCGCCCTAATCAATCCTAATCCAATCATCCCATCCCAATCCAACCATCCCATCCCAATCCCAATCCCAGCCCTAATCCAATCCAGCCCAATTCCAATCCAATCCAATCCAATCCCAAATCCCAATCCCGCCCCAATCCACTCCACTCCCATCCAATTCAATCCCAATCCAATCTATTCAGTCCAATTCCAGCCCAATCCAATCCAATCCCAATCCCTAATCCAACACCCAAATTATCAATCCAATCCCCATCCAATCCCTAATCCCAACCCCAAATTATCCATCCATCCCAATCTATCCAGCCCTAATCCATCCTAATCCATCCCAATCCAATCCCATCCCAATCCAATCCAAATCGCCCACCCACTCCATCCCATCCAATCCCATGCCCAATCCCAATCCACCCCCAATATCCCAATCCAATCCCATCCTATCCCAAGCCTAATCCCAATCCAATCCCAATCCACCAATCCCAGCAATCCCAATGCCAATCCAATCCCCATCCAATCCAATCCATCCCGCCTAATCCAATGCCAGCCCAATCCAATCGCTAATCACTAACCAATCCAATCCCAATCAACTCCCAATCCAATCCAGCGCAATCCAATCCCAATTCAATCCAGCCCAAATTAATCAATCCCAATCCCAGCCATCCCAATCCAATCCCGCCCAATCCAATCATCCAATTCCCAGCCCCAATCCTAATCCAATCCCAATCCCAATCCTAAATATCCTCCCAGCCCCCAAATTACTCCAATCAATCCCAGCCATCCACCCCAATCCAATCCAATCCAATCCAATCCCAATCCAATCCCAATCAATCCAGTCCAATCCCATCCAGTCCCAAATCCCAATCCCAATCAAACCAATCCAATCCCGTCCAATCAGCCCAATCCCAGCCCAAATTTCCCAATCATCCCAATCCCGCCAAAATTATCCCAATCCAATCTCCAATTCCCGGCCCAAATTATCCCAATCCATCCAATCTTCAAAATCCAATCCATCCCAATCGCAGCCCAATCCAATCCCGAATCCAATCCAATCCAGCCCCATGTCCCAATACCAGATTTTGAAATTTTAAAATTTTCACTGAGTCCACCCCACAAATGGGGTTTTTAAACTTCTTAAAACTCACACAGAAATATAAACAAGAATTAATTATCTCAAATTATTTTATTTAACCGTGACATCTGTTTCAGAGAATGGAGGTTTACTCTTTCTGTTGTGCAGCCAGACAGGTGCGCGGAAGTTTTGCTGAGCTTCAGCAGAAACTGAGGTGAAATTGGGGAAAAAAAAGGATATTTTGACTGGCAGGTTGATAAATCTTCAACAAGGCGTCTGAATATTACACTAAAATAAAATTAAGGGTTTCAAAATGCAGAATAGAATAATACAACCTTAATACAATAAAAAATACAATTTTTTCTAGTGGAATACAATATTTAGCTGTGTCTGGATCTCAATTTGGAATTCCTTTGTAATAAAGCAGGGATAGTGGGTTATTCTCCTGTTACTGGACCGTTTTAGGGCAAGAACACCTTAGGAATCGTGGTAGCTTTTGTTTGTTTTGTTTTTTGTTAAATTTTTGGTTTTAAAAATTCATTTGTTTGGATTGTTGTTGTGGGTTTTTTTGTTTTTTTTTTTTTTGTTTTTTGGGTTTTTTTTTGTTTTTTTGTTTTGGTTTTTCTTGTTTTGTTTTTTTTTTTGCGTTTTTTTTTGTTTTTTGTTTTTTGTTTTTTGTTTTTTTTGTTTGTTTTTTTTGGTTTTTTTGGTTTTTTTTTTGTTTTTTTTTGTTTTTGTTTGTTTTTTGTTTTTGTTTTGGTTTTTTTTGGTTTTTTGGGTTTTTTGGTTTTTTTGTTTTGTGGTTTGGTTTTTGGGGTTTTGTTTTATTTTGTTTTTTTGGGTTTTTTTTTTTTTTTTTTTATTGAGTAATCTGCCACTTTAGATTATCTGTGGGACTTTCAAAAATCCTGCACAACGTTCCATCAGACAGTGTTTGTTTTTTCATCTATGATGTGAAACCCATGCGGATTTAGAAGATGTGCAGAACCGTTATTTTTAAACCAACAAGAATATACAACCACTCTGCATTTAATCTTGAGATTCCTGATTTATTTTTTTCTGGCCTGATGTTAATCTTATTTTCACCTAGGCTTTCACTGAAGTTTGGTGACATTGGCGATCTGAAGGGACTCGTTATCAGGTAAGTTTTCGGAATAAAAACCTTGATAATAACATGTTAATATACATTTTTTATTTTACAGTGGCTTGGAGAATTATAGCGATTTTTTAAAGCAATAAAAAAGTGAGAGAAGCTCTTGTATAATTTTAACACCTGCATTTAGCATGTACACCTCTTACCTGCCTCGTTTTTTTAAGACATTTTATTCTTCTACGTTGACGTTTCCACTCATGGAGAAGTTTGGTCTGTTTTATGTAGAATCTTCCCACATCTGAGATTTTAGCTAAACCTTGCTAATTAAAACTTTGCGTTTTCATGTGGGAATTTTTGTCTGAGCGTGGCCTGCTCAGGTGTCAGGCTGTGCCCTGCTTCGTGTTGGTGCCAGAAGAGAAGAGAATTTCTTGATAAGTGATGTTCCACACTTTGGGTATAAGTACAAAACCAGAGTTGGACACATCTTTTTCTCATTGATTGGGCTGAATCCCTTGATAATATTTTTTTTTTTGTGGGAGAAAACCAAACTCCTTCAGGTGCCACAAGGAAAAGCCTCAAAGCACAGAATCCTGGGATATTTGGGGTGGGAAGATCATCCAGTGCCAGTGTTGCCTTGAAATGCCAGTTTTTAATAATGACACAGATACAGTTAAGGGGATAAAAAGGGTTTTACTTCCAGGATTTGGGATCAGGTGCACAACTTGATGGCAGAAGCATCACGTGTATAGCACGATACAGGTTTTTGGTTCCAAACATACAAGTTTTATAGTTTCAGGAATTAGCATTGGATTCCCCAATAAGATACAAGTTTTATAGGTTTCAGGAATTAGCAAATCTACCTAGGATTCCCCAATAAGATACAAGTTTTATAGATTTCAGGAATTAGCAAATCTATCTAGGATTGCCCAATAAGAAACTTCACAAATGCAGTAATGTCTATTTTAATGATTCTTTTCTCGGATGAGATCAGAGCTCAGTTTACACAAGATGTTCTGGACAGAGGCTTCACCCAAGGCTGAGCTCGGGTTTAAGATAGCACAGGGTACCCTGAGCCCTTCCTCAGGATGTTTGGTCTCTGCCTAATTCCTAAACTAAGCTGGAATATCAGGAATTACAAACGTGTGGGCTAAGGGGTGCAGGGGATGCACAGAGAGAAAGGGTAAAAAGGAAAAGCAAAAATCATCAGGCATCACCAGGGAGGATCCCCAGGAGCAGGGACACGGTGTCCAGGTGTGGTTGGGATGTCACCCGAGAGGGACACTCCAGAGCCACCCTCGCGGACAGCCATTTGTCCCTTTTCCAAACCCCACAGACCGTGACACAAACCGCTCGTGCCGGTGACCCCTGAAACGTCACGAATCCAACAAACTGCGACTCTCCCATGGTTTCCTCACCCCGCTCTCCTCCCACACATCCTTTTCCAGGTTCCTGCTGACCACCAGCTCCTACCAGCTGTCCGTCCAGCACTGGTTCAGCCTGCACCGGCTGCAGCTGCTCTACAACCACTCGGCGCAGGCGACCTTCAACGCCACGGGCATCCACGCGCCGGCCACCTACTCCTTCCACTGCCAGCACGTCAGCAGCCTGCGGAGATACCACGCCCTGCTGGTGCCCAGCTCGGCCAACGACCTCTCCAAGCTCTGGGAGGTCACCTTCACCGATTTCCAGGTGATTTGCATCCCTTTTGCATCCTTTCAGGAGAGGTTGTGCCTTTCTCCGCCATTCCGACCTAAACTTGGTGCGGTTTACTCTTGCTCCTCTCAAAAAACCAAGTTTTTTCCTGTCAGAGGAAATCAAGGGCTGTTTTTTTTCTGGTCTTTCTGCTTGTGTTCTCCCTAGAGGGGAGTGAATTTAATTTCCAGAGTCCTGAGCTGAGCTCTCACCCTCGGCATCGCTGACAGCACAGCACATTTAGGCGTGGGATTCATCCCACCGCACTTGTGATGCCTGGGAATTTTCACCTCGTGCCCTGGCTGTAGTCACCCCAGCCTGCCTCTAAAGCCTGTGGATAATTCCCCCTGACCCATCTTAAGTCCTTATTTTAGGGTGAGGTTAATAACCTTCCCAAAGTGCCAATTCTCCTGCGTTTGGCTGCGAGGGAGCCTGAGATGGCAGAGTTGGAGTGTTTTCCTTTGAGATTCTGGTGCCAGAGGGGCTGAAAAAGGGAATGGGAAACGCTGATCCCCTTTTCTCACCCTGTGACAAATGAGGCAGTGGAGCAGACAGTCCATTCCCTGAGTGCCAGAGTGGTAAAATCCTCACCAGGACTGAAGGACGAGTAAAATTTAATGATTTTCCCACAGCTGGCTGCAGCTTCCTGTGGTTTAGAGGATTTGCTGCCAGATTTTTTTTTACCAGATCTCACCACCCGTGTGGAACTGGTGAGAAAAACCTCGTGCTGGGGAAGCCTTTGAGATTATTTCCTGTTTTGTCATGTTGAGGTTTATGCAGTTTGAGGCAGAGGCTGTGGAGACGATGCTGGAGATGCAGAGGAAACATAAAAAGGTTTCACCAGGTTTGTGATTGAATATTCCTGGGTCACCAGGGGTGAGCGTAGAAGATTCTGTTTGAAACACAGCCTCAAATCCTTTGGGCAGCAGAGTGCAGGGGATTAGAATGGCTGGCAGTTTCTGGAAGACTGACCTTGATAAACTCTGAGCATTAACTCGGAGTTAAAGACTATCGCTGGCAGATGCAAATCGGCAACGTGCAGGTGCCAAATCACAAATTCCTACACAAGTTATTAAATCACGAATTCCTACATGAGGTATTAAATCACGAATTCCTTGCCGAGTATTAAATCCTCAAATTCTACTCAAGGTATTGAATCCCAAATCCCTACACGAGGTATCAAATCCCAAATTTCTACATGAGGTATTTATTAAACTACAAATTCCTTACAGGAGATATTTATTAAATCACAAATTCCTACGCAAGGATAATCCCAAATTCCTACACAAGGTATTAAATCCTAAATTCCTACATGAGGTAGTTATTAAATCCCAAATTCCTATGCGAGGTATTTATTAAATCCCAAATTCCTACACGAGGTATTGAATCCCAAATCTCTACACGAGATATCAAATCCCAAATTTCTACATGAGTTATTTATTAAACCGCAAATTCCTAACATGAGAATAAATCCCAAATTCTACTCAAGGTATCAATTCCCAAATTCCTACATGAGGTTATTAAATCCCAGATTTCTTATTAAATCCCAAATTACTACACGAGGTATTAAAACACAAATTCCTACGAGGTATTATATTAATCCCAAATTCCTACACGAGTGATTTATTAAATCCCAAATTCCTACATGAGGTAATCAAATCCCAAATTCCTACACGAGGTATTAAATCCCAAATTCCTACATGAGGTACTAAATACAAATTGGCTACTCGAGGTAGTAAATCCCAAATTCTACATGAGGTATTAAACCCCAAATTCCTACATGAGGTATTAAATCCCAAATTCCTACACGAGGTATTTATTAAATTCCAAATTCCTACACGAGTGATTTATTAAATCTGAAATTCCTACATGAGATCAAACTCACAAATTCCTACACGAGTGATTATAAATCCAATTCTACATAGGTATCAAATCCCAAATTCCTTATTAAATCCAAATTCCTACATGAGGTATTAAATCCCAAATTCTACACGAGGTATTAAATCCCAAATTCTACATAGGAGGTATCAAATCCAATTCCTACACGAGGTACTAAATCACAAATTCCTACTCGAGGTATAAATCCAAAATTCCTACATAAGGTATTAATCCCATATTCCTACATGAGGTATCAAATCCCAAATTCCTACACGAGGTATTTATTAAGTCCCAAATTCCTACACGAGGTATTAATCCCATATTTCTATGAGGTGTCAAATTCCAAATTCCTACACAAGGTATTTATTAAATCTCAAATTCCTACACGAGGTATGAAACACAAATTCCTATAAGAGATATTAAATCATGAATTCTACACAGTATTAAATCCCAAATTCCTAACAAGGTATTAAATCCAAAATTCCACATGAGATATTTATTAAATCCCAAATTCCTACAAGAGTATCACTACAAAGTTCCTCAATCTCTCTCACAACAACC
>VKON01004258.1:0-17207 GCA_009741485.1 Malurus cyaneus samueli
CTCAAAAAAAAAAAAAAAAAAAAAAAGAGGGGAAAGAAAAAGGAAAAGGGATTTTTTTTTTTTGTTTTGGTTTATTTTTATGGGGGTTTTTTTTAGGTTGGTTTTTTTTTTTTGGCGGTCCCAGTTTGCCAGCTTTCCTGTAGCTGTTTTTATCAGCTAAGTTTATTTTTATTAACTTCTGAAGAAAGTTCACTTTTGCTTGGTGTCTCCAAATGTGTTATTATTAAAGCTACTTTTTGTGGAAATTCATACCTATAATAGGATAGAAATTAAACTCTCATGAGCTAATCGTTTTTCCCCTGCAGCTATTAAATAAAACTCTTTATTCCTTTTATTAATTTCCTTAAATGCTTATGTATTACTCATATGCAATATTTAGTAATGATGAAAATATCTATATTTCTCGTTCTGATAGTATTCGCAGGGCTCTGTACAAGTGATACAGCTCTGCTGTTTGAGCTTGAGTCATTTGGAGTCAACCTCCCCCTTCTTTAATTCTTCCCTTTTATTTGATGATAGCTAATATCCTGTAAAATTGCTTCTCCTTTCGTACACTTCTGAAGACCTTCATCAATAAACACATTTTCTCCCTCAGGAGGGAATATCCGTAAATCTTCCCTAGCCCAGGTCTGGAATCTATCATGAATGCAGTCATAGGTTCTACTGCGCCCCCCTCTCCAGGGCATTTAGACAGCGTGGCGGGTTAAACCTCCTTTACTTTTTAATCTCAGTCCTCCTGGTCTGTAAAAAAGTTTCATACAGTAGTAACCGAGCGCTGGTCATCCTTACTTAGCGGCCCTTTCAGTTAACAAAGCCTTACTGATGTGAAACTACTTTACAATCAGATACCCCTCCGTGTGTCAGCTTTTGGGCTTTCAGTCACGATCAAAAGCCGTGGCTGCAGAACAACTTCTGCAGACAGTGGGCCTAGCCTCTGGCACATTGGAGTTCGACACTTAGTAAAAAAAACAGTACGCGGTACCCTCCGTCTCTTGTACCAGATATCCTTTAGCTGGCCCCTGTTAACATCACATACTAGCTCAAACTCTTTTCTGAAGTTGGAAGAGCTAAGGATAGGGCATAAACAATTTGTCTTATTTCTTAAATACTTTGCTTCCTTCGGTATCTATACTACAAATCAGGATGTTTGTGTTAAAAAGTCATATAAGGGATCTAGTTAAACAGAAAAATCTCAATCATGCTCAGCAGTACTTATAACCCTTAAAAACTGCGTAACCACTTTTGGTCTGGGTAATTGGTACATGCCCTCACAATTTTTTGAGTTTTTTGCATTAATACACGTAAACCTTTAGTCAAAATGGTGTCCAAATATTTGACTTTTTTTTTACTACCAACTGTGCTTTTTTAGACATCTAAGCCCCTTTTTAGCAAAATTAAGCCATTTTACAGCCTTTTTCAACCTACTTTTTCCTTGTTCTCCTTCGATAAAAAGCAAATCATCACATATTGCAAAACCTTAACTTGAAGGTGGAAGTAAACTCCTTAATATTTTCTGCAAGGCTTTGGCTAACAAAACTTGCTGACTTCTGTATACCCCTGCGGGAGGACTGTCATGTTAAACAGTGTTTTACTATTTTTTCTTTCTGCTTTCTATTCAAAGGCAAAATACTGGTTTTAAACTGTCTCTTCGTATTGGACACCCTAAAAAGCATTTTTAAATTATACAGAATAATACTGATGTGAAGAAGGGATCTGATTCAGGATGGTATAGGGATCAGGAACTGTGGGATATTCTTGGCTTGACAATCTTTATATTATTCTTTAAATCTTGCACTATTCTGGTAGTTCCTATTGGTTTTCTTAAACGGCAGGACTAGAGTGTTATAGGGAGACATAACATGGCTCAAGAGACTGCCCTTAGCAGGGACTCAATGACAGGCTGTAACCCTTTTCTCCCTCCTTTGATAAAGGTATTGCTTTTTAGTACACACTTGGTTCCTGGTTGCTTCAAAAGTAATATTGGAGAGGCTCTATATCATAATATATATCTATAATATTCCCTGAGCTGCCAAACTTTCCTGGGTTTATTCTAGCATAAGCTTCTTCAGACATGCTTTACACAAAGTTACGTATAGTGTTAGCTTTGCTATCATTTCTTACAATATTAATTTGCATTCCCTTTAGCCATCAAATCCCCCCCATTAATTCAATCACAATTAGGACAACAGAATTCATCGCATTCTAAACTTTCCTCACATCTACCTAGTAGTGGTGAATAAAACTGCCCTTTTCATCCTTTCCACTCACCCCTTGAACTAAAGATCTTTTTGGACAACTACCCTCCCTTGCGGGATAAAATTCAAAGTGGATCTGAGAGGCCCCTGTGTCTTCTAGGAAACACCACCTCCTCCGTATCGACTAATTTTAAAATTTCAAGGGATTCCTGTGTGGTGGGTCCCTTGGTATAATGCCTTTAGTGAGCCCCTGACACTCCTAACATGCATCCCCATCTCCATCCTCTAGGAACTTCCTCCCCTGAGTATCCTGAGGATCTTCGCTGTCTCGCTGTGGCATTCATTTCATATGCCCTCTGCCTGCAGAAGCACAGCTGATTTCTTCCTAACTGCTGTTTGGGTTTGCTTCTCCGCTGAGGGGAAAGCTTTTGCCACCTCTTTGTGGCCTGACCCTTCGTCCTCCCTTCTATGTCTTGGGGCCCTTTTGATCTGTGGTTTACCCCTCTGCAGGACTGCTTAAAAGCCTCTGCCAGCACTCTTGCCTTCACTTTACCTTTTCAGTCATCCTTTCTTACATATATCTGTCTAGTGTTTTTCTAACCAATTCTCTCCAAAGGCTTATTCTTGCCATCTCTTCATCTTTCTGTACCTTCTTTCTATATATCAGGCCAGGACTTAGTGACAAAATTGTACTTTCAGCAATGTCTCAAAGGCTGGTCCTCAGGATCCATCCCCCCGTGCTTCCGCAAGGCATCTCTAATTCCTCTCCAGCCACATGAGAGGGGCTTCTCATGCTTTCCTGTTCTAACCATAGCCTTAGCTATGTGTTAGTTCTGGATCTTGCCGCATTTGATTGCTTAATCAAATAAAGCACGGTAATCTCGGAGGTGAGTCAGACTGGCCTGATTATTTTGGGTTCTCACTGGGGCTCCACCTGAGGGATTGCATCATCTACTGAGGAGCATTGGGTCAGCCCCCTCTCCCGCCTGTCCGGTGCTCATCCTCCCTCAGCTGCCAAGCCTTCTGCAAAATCCATTCGTTTTTCTAAATCATTGTTTCCGATGACCCCAAACTAAAATCCAAAAGAAAATCCATCTTTCAGGTATAATCTTGCATTCCCAAAAATACTCTTCTATCTTTTCCCCCACCCCTATGGGATCATCAAGATATGGGGGCAAATTCCTTTTTCAGCCCCCTTATATTCTGGGTAGTGAGTGGCTACATTTACAAAACCCAAAGCCCCCTCCTTGACCCCCTAAGGGGACTTGGCGTAGTGGCATTGTTGGAACCCCTGTTCTTGGGTAGGGCTTATTTATTGAGTTCCCCTTCCAGTTCTAGGGGTGATAACAACATGCTGCCCCCCCTCCCCCTTCACTGTCATTATCTTTCGGCGGAGCAATAGGAATAGCATTTCCCCGGTCCCTTTGTTCTGGAAGTTCAGGATACAGGGGACCTGCAGCTCGCGCTGGGTCAGCTGGCAAAATTGGAGGACAAGACGGGGGAAGGTGTTGAAAAACATCCTAATCCTCAACGATTTCCTCTTCTTCCCCTTTTTCCTCTTCTTCTTTCTTTCTTAACACATAGATTTCTCCTCTTGCTTGTCTTAACCATATTGCCCCACATTCCCTTTCAATCAATCTTTTCTAATTCTCCTTTAAATACAACTACATATTTTGACACAACCGAAGCCTATCTGTTCTGTAAGGTGGCTATTTAAGCCCTTTTGGCAAGTCATACTCTGGTCACACAAAATAACAATATTCTACCATTATCTCCTTAGTTAACTTGGTGGGAATTCCTGATCTGTCTCAACACTTTAGTATTTTCTCCAAGGGACTCCCCGGGGGTATTATGGGATCGTCATCTCTTTTGCCGGGGCTTCTTCCCAGCTTTACCTTTGTAACTTTCTATGGGTGCTCTGTTTTACCTGTGCTATTCTCCATGGGTGCCCTCCCAGGTACACCTGTGCTACCCTCCATGGGTCCCCTGCCAGGTTTACTCCCCGAAGTTCCCCTTTTACTCACCGGTGAGATTTTCAGTGGTCCTTCTCTGCAGACTCTTTACGGATGCCCCTGGTCCACCACTTGTCTGTCTCCTGGACAGTCTCGGGAACCCAATCAATTGTCTGGTGCCGGCCGCCACCAAGGGGAGCTGATCACCAAAACTGGGTGAGGCGCACCTTCAGCTCCACTTGCTGCCCGCCGCCCCCGGAAGGTGAAAGAAGCCTGGATGAGTCCCCAAATTGTTAGGAAAATTAATCTACAAGTACTAGAGGTTTATGTCTAAAAAGGAGACAGAGGAGTCCCGCAACTTTATTCATGAATAGAGGGAGAGGTCATGGGCATTTCCCATGGGGGCTCTCAAATTCATAGAGGACGCAGCCTCTTTTTATCCCAATTTCCTGGCCGCAGTTTCCTCTCTCTTTCCCCATTGGCTGAGGTACTTGAGAGGTACAGGCTCCCCAAAACGCCTAATGAAAATTGCTCTAATCAAATAAGCACGGTAATCTCGGAGGTGAGTCAGACTGGCCTGATTATTTGGGTCTTACTGGGGGTCCGCCTGGGGGATTGCATCATCTACTGTAGGTGCATTGGGTCAGCCCCTCTCCCCCCCCGCCTGTGGATGCTCATCCTCCCTCAGTGCCAAGCCTTCTGCAAAATCATTTGTTTTCTGATAAATCATTTGTTTTCTGATGACCAAATAAAATCTCAAAAGAAAATCTTATCTTTTCAGTATAATCTGCATTTCCCAAATACTCTTCTATCTTTTCCCCCACCCCTATGGGATCATCAAGATATGGGGGAAATTCCTTTTTCAGCCCCCTTATATTCTGGGTAGTGAGTGGTACGATTACAAACCCAAACCCTCCTCCTTGACCTCCCAAGGGGACTTGGCGTAGTGGCATCTGGTGGTCCCCTGTCTCTTGGGTCCAGGGGGCTTCCTATGTTCTATATTGAGTTCCCCTCCTAGTTCTAGGGGGTGATACAACATGCTGCCCCCCTCCCCCTTCACTGTCATTATCTTTATATTTTGGCTTGACAATTTTATTTATTATTCTTAAATCTTGCACTATTCTGTAAGTTTTATCTGTTTTTTTAACAGGCAGGATAGGAGTATTATAGGGAGATAAACATGGCTCCAAGAGACCTGCCCTTAGCAGGGACTCAATGACAGGCTATAACCCTTTTCTCCCCTCCTTTGAAACAGGGTATTGCTTTTTAGACACTACTGGTTTTGGTTGCTTCAAAGTAATTTGGAGAGGCTCTATATCTAATTTTCTATATTTCCCTGGAGCTGCTCAAACTTCTGGGTTTATTTTAGCATAAGCTTTTTCAGACATTTTACACAAAGTTAGTATAGTGTTAGCTTTTGTATCATTTTTTATAATATTAATTTGCATTCTCACTTTAGCCATCAAATCCCTCCCCATTAAATTACAATCACAATTAGGGACAAACAGGAATTCACGCATTTTAAACTTATCTTTCACATCTACTAGTAGTGGTTGAATAAAATGCGCTTTTTCATCCTTTCCACTCACCCCTTGAACAATTAAAGATCTTTTTGACAACTCCCCTCCCTTGGGGATAAAATTCAAAGTGGATTGAGAGGCCCCTGTGTCTTCTAGGAAACACACTTCTTCTTGATCCGGACTCACTTTAAAAGTTATTAAGGGCTCCTGTGTGGTGGGTCTCTGGTATAATGGGAGCCTCTGACACTCTTAACACTCTATCTCTATTATCCTCTGGACTTCCTCCCCCTGAGTATCCTGAGGATCTCGCTGTCTCTGTGGACATTCATTTTTCTAGTGTCTCTCTGCTCCGCAGACAGCACGCTGATTTCTTCCTAACTGCTGTTTGGGTTTGTTCTTCTCTGCTGAGGAGGGAATGCTTTTGCCACCTCCTTGTGGCTGATTTCGTCTCTTCTGTCTTGGGGACCCTTTTGGATTCTGTGGCTTACCCTTCCAGGACTGTAAAGCCTCTGCCAGCACCTTTGCCTTCACTTTTGCCTTTTCATCATCCTTTCTTACATATATCTGCTGTGTTTTTCTAACCAATTTCTCCAAAGGCTTATTTTGCCACTCTTCATCTTTCTGTATTTCTTTCTTTATATCAGGCCAGGACTTAGTGACAAATTGTACTTTCAGCAATGTGTCAAAGGCTGGTCCCTCAGGATCCATCCCTCCGTGCTTCTGCAAGGCATCTCTAATCCTCTCCAGCCAATGAGAGGGGCTTTCATGCTTTTCCTGTTCTAACGACATAGCCTTAGCTATGTTGTTAGTTCTGGGAGCTGCCGTTTGATTGCTCTAGATAAATAAAGCACGGTAATCTCGGAGGTGAGTCAGACTGGCCTGATCTATCTTGGGGTCTACTGGGGGTCCGCCTGGGGGGATTGCATCATCTAACTGTAGGTGCATTGGGTAGCAAGCCCCCTTCTCCCCCACCGCCTGTGGAATGCTCATCCTCCCCTCAGTTGCCAGCCTTCTGCAAATCATTTGTTTTTTTCTGCATAAATCATTTGGTTTTCTGATGACTCAATAAATCTTCAAAGAAAATCTTAATCTTTTCAGGTATAAATCTGCTTTACAAATACTCTTCTATCTTTTCCCCCCCCTATGGGATCATCAGATATGGGGGAAATTCCTTTTCAGCCCTTATATTCTGGGTAGTGAGTGGTTACGATTACAAACCCAACCCTCCTCCATTGACCTGCTCCAAGGGGACTTGGGTAGTGGGCATCTGGTGGGTTCCCCCTGTCTCTTGGTCCAGGGGGGCTTTGAATTTCCTATATTGAGTTCCCCTCCTAGTTCTAGGGGGTGATACAACATGCTGCCCCCACCTTCCCCCTTCACTGTCATTATCTTTCGGCGGAGCAATAGGAATAGCATTCCCCGTCCTTGTTCTGGAAGTTCAGATACAGGGGGACCTGCAGCTCGCGCCTGGGTCAAGCTTGGCAAAATTGGAGGACAAGAAACGGGGAAGTGTTGAAAAATGCGATAGTAGGATGAGCTAGCTCTGATGCGAGATATAGTGACTGGATAACTTACTCAGAGAAGAGAGCAGTACGAGATGATATCTCGGCTCTGTTTACCAACTTCTGTCATGGCCGTCATCATTCTTTGTCTTTGCACTATTAGCAGGATGAGATCGTTGGAGAGGACTTGTTTCTTACAGCTCACTGCTGTGGTATCATGAGAACCTAGATGGATAAGAGAATGCGCTGTAGTAGTTCACATTCCTTTCAGATCAAATCTTTCTATTCTCCTTTAAATAAGATGTATCGCCATCAGGCAGTATACTGAGCAGTATGTTGTAGTCGGAGCAGAGTGAGACGCAAGCGTTGGGCGACAGAGGCAGTATAGGGCACAGGAGGCACCTATCTGTTTCTGGATTGAAGGAAGGTTTCATGCATATGTTGCGATATAGTTGTGTAATGCACCTTAGTATCTGCGCAATCATACCCTCTGGTCAACGAAATAAACATTTCTCCATTAATCTCTCTAGTTAGACACTTTCGGTGGCACATTGCTGACTCTCACTGCTCTACCCGCACTTTAAGTTTCCGTTCTCCAAGGATGCCCGGGGGTACTAGCCACTGGGCTGTCATCCACTCCTTCTCCCTCGCCGGGGAACTTCTTCACCGCTCACTTTACACTTCTGTACACTCTTCTCTATGCGCTGCTCTGTTTACCTGTCTAATTCCTCAGCTCTGGGTGCGTGAACTGAGGTACACTGCCTGCTACAACTTCGTTATTTGGTCTGCAGCGTTTACTTCGACGTTCTTCTCTACGATTCACCTCAAGAGTGAGATTTCTCGTATCTAGAAGTCGGTTCCTTCCTCTGCAGACCTCTTTACACGTGATGCCACTCGTCCACCACTTTCCTGTCTCCTCGGCCAGTCTCGGAACCACTCACTTGTCTGGTGCCGCGGCCGCCACCAACCGGGGAGCTGATAAAAACTGGGTGAGGCGCACTCCACCTCATCTCGCTCCGCCGCCCCCGACCAGGCTGAAAGAAGCCTGGATGAGTTCCCAAATTGTTAGGAAATTATCTACAAGTAACTAGAGGTTTATGTCTAAAAAGCGCAGACAGAGGAAGTCCCGCACCTTTATTCATGAAATAGAGGAGAGGTTCATGGGCATTTCCCATGGGGGGCTCTCACATTCATAGCGGACGCAGACTCTTTTTATCGCCAATTGCCTGGCCGCAGTTTTCCTCCCTCTCTTTCCCCATTGGCTTGAGGTACTTGAGAGGTAAGGCTCCCCAAAAACGCGCCTAATGAAAACACCACACCCCCCTTCTATCACATTGCTGCTTCGATATACATCGTCCGTGTCCTCGCTCTGTAGTCTCTAAAACGTATAGCTGAGGGTCAGTACACGATATGGACAGAATCGTTGCGAGAGTGGAGTGTCGGGATCAATTACGGTGCGAAATGAGCAGAATACTTCCCGCGAGCACTGTGCGAGTACATATCATTTTCAGCAGTCATTATCGCGCAGTAACGAGCTCTAATTGTTTCTCACTCACTGCAAGATGGTGGAAGAGTCAGGACGGTAGATCGGCTTTGGATTGATAAAATATGCGTACAACTCATGGTCGCGTAGCATGCAATGACATATGTTGTGCGTCTGCTCACTCATCAGTATTAGTGAGTGAACGAGATGATATAACTTTAAAGGGAATGTGGCGAAGATAAGTAATGGAAAAGATATTGTATGCACGCTAAAACCGCGTCTAGAATTCGAGGTCAGTTAGAAATTAGCAGATGATGTGGCTATTGGCTACGATCTAGGTAGCGACGGGTGATCATCATAAGGACTGAGTAATGAGACATTCTCGACGCGACTAAGGAGTGATGATAAATATCTGGCTATATTTGAGATCATAAGAGTATTTGTTACGGATTTGGAGCATTTCCTACGGCACGATCTTATTGGTTAGTATCGTTCTCTAATCGCAATTGTGGGGCAGGTAAGATGAAAACAGAAAGCCATGACTGTGAACAGAGAATTGATAATAATTTTTGGAAAAGGAATACCCAGATAAAGAAAGTGACCGCTTCCTTTCTCATGCACATGGGAGGACAAGAGTGTCTACCATAAGACAGTAGGGATTGGAAAATAGACATGCAGTATGCAGACTGAAGAGAACTATGAAACAGTGTCTGCTACTGTTAGCAAATAGTAGATTCCACCTTAAATCCCCTGAGATAATCAACATAAATAATTTAATACTTTTGATGCAGGGATGTTAGAAGTTGCAGGGTAACATGTTAGAAACTGCTTGCTAAACAGTATATATCACTAACTGCTTGCTAGACAGTGTATATTGCTTACTTAACATTGATTGTGTTTGTCAAAGCAGAAGAGAAGTAAAGATTACTGACAAAAGCAGGACTGTGACCCAGCTTGTGTTCAATGAGACACCCTACGCTGGCTAGACCAGAGATTTGTTGTTTGACACTTGGGCCAGGGACTCAGAGAGCATGTGCAACAGACAGAAGGGTGAAAAGTTCAAGACAAGAGGATGAGTATTATTACTTCCTCCTGAGACGTCCCTGGAGCCACTACGAAATAACACTGCGCAGGCATGAGCACATGGAAATGACTTTTGAACTCATTTATAAATCAAAGCGGGGATATGTCATGCATATGTATAGGCGACTGTACAAAACTCAGTAAATGTGTAACATGTACCAGATATATACCGAGCAACTACCTTGTGCTGGGGTGTGCGCAGCTTTGAGAAGTATCTCCCGCTCACCCAGCGCTGCAATAAACATACCTACTTCACAACTTAAAATGATATAAGTTGTGGAGTTTTGCTCAGATCATTTTTAGATCACTTTTAGTAAGCAGGTTCTAACATAGCACTCTGTTTTTGTTTCAGCATTTCCTTCTTTCTTAACTAGTTTCTCAACATCTGCTCTTAGTCTCTTAAACACATGTATCTGCTTAGATGCTATTTTGCCTCCCTCTCCCTTACTGCCTTTTGAATGTAAAAATCAATATTGCCTACTTCTGTAAACTACCCCCCCAAGACAAAGTTTCAGGAAAGCCTGCCACTATCCAACCCACACTAATATACTATAAAAACCTGCACCTAAAATTCACAGTTGCACCCTTTCCCTCCACCTCATACTCCTCAGCCCACCCTTTTCTTCCTAATACACCTACTCTCAGGTGGTGCCAGGAACTCCCCCTTAATTCCAGACCCAGTCCTGCAATTTTTCTCTGTAGGAGGTTAGGATTTCTCCTTTTGTTTTCCCCCCTCTTGGGGAATTTTTCCCCATTTTGTTGCTAAGATACAATAATGAGCGAGTCCTTAGCTTAATGGCTAGGTGCTCAAAGAAACACAAAAGAAGTTGCCAAGCCCAGGGGCAAGAAGGACTCCTGAGAGCACTCCACCTATCTGATGGTCTTCTCTCTGGAGAGCAGAGTTCCTTCGACAGTTTTGGGCTCTGGGAAAAGGCGTGTGTGTGGGGGGGTGGCTCTCTTCTCACCCTGCTTAGCTTGGGGGAGGACAGTGGACCTGCTCCCTGTAGGAGAGAGTTGGCATGCTGCTGCTGCAGAGCCCAGTGTCCTGCCCATCTGGCTGCTCTGAGGTTCCTGCTACATCTCCTCTTGCTATCCAAGGGAGCACCAGGATCGGCTTCCCTGTGAAAGGAATGAGAAGGGTGTGTTTACAAACAGACTCTGGGGTAAGATAAGGCTGATACTGGGAGATAGAGGAAACAATGGGAAGAATTTCCATAAGACTTCCTTTGATTGACTTATCCCAGACTATAGTTATAGACACAAAGAGCAGAGACACAGAGATGTATATTGAAAGGGGGCAATGTATGATAGAAGGGGGGGGGGTGTTTTTCATTAGGCGTTTTGGGGATCCCTGTACCTCTGAAGTACCTCAGCCAATGGGGAAAGAGAGAGGAAACTGCGGCAGGAAATTGGGATAAGAGGGCTGCGTCCTCTATGAATTTGAGAGACCCAATGGGAACTGCCCATGACCTCCCCTCTATTCATGAATAAAGTTGCAGGACTCCTCTGTCTCCTTTTTGGACATAAACCTCTGGTGCTTGTGGATTAATTTTCCTGACAAAGGAAAAGAAAAACTTTAGGATGTGTAGTGGAAAACCTCTGGTCGAGGCGTGCAACACCCATCCTCTGCTGCGCAAAGAGACCCCAACATCCTAGACGAGCTTATCTACATGGACAGTCCAGGAAGTGTCCTAATCCATCAAAGACTCCTGCTATGGACACTTCTATCAACAAGAGCCATCTGCTGAAACCACAGAACAGAGGGCTACACAGGAGGAGGTGCCATGCTAAACAGCTCCTGGAAAAGTTTGAATATGCATAAATGCCTATGAATAGGCATTAAGCTGATCAAATAGAATGTATTTAAAGATGTCCTGTCAATAGCAGGTGTGCCTCTGGCAAGATTGCCAAACTGGTGCTGTATGCTTTTGTCTTTATGTACTCTATTGTCATTTATTTAAACCTTTTAATTTAACAAAAGAGTGATCTCGTTTTTCACAGATGGGTCCCTGGAAAGGATAACAGGTGTCTTAAAATGTCCGTTTTTTATTTTTCTTCTCCTTGTAAATTTTCCCTATCTTTGTTCCCCTCCCCAGTGCGGTAGTATTCTTAGTAGCTTTTATAATAAATCTATTTTGCAACTTAAGTTATTCAGCCTGTCTGACATTCTCTTGGAGCATATGTATCTTTCTCTCATTATTTATGTTTATTTGAAAGCCAAAATTTTAGTTTTAATGGGCTTTTGCTCTCCCTTCTGCCTCTCCGGTGGGGGGGGAAGGGAGGGAACGTCATGGGTGCTTTTGGCTTTTGGCCAAGTTGAAACCAAGACAGTGTTGGAGGTTAGGAATGCTCCTTTTGTTTTCTTTCTCTCACTGGAATTTTGTCCCATCTGTTGCCAAGAGACAATAACGACCGGTACTTTAGAGGAACAAAGGAAAGTACCCAAGCTCCGGGGGAAGGGTGCAGCTGACTACTCCCTTATCTGAGAGGTTTCTCTTGGAGGGGCAGAGATACTTCGAGATTTGGGGCTGGCGGAAGGGGCTGGGCACAGCTCCCAGCTCTCTCACTCGGCATCGGAGAAGCACGGTTGAGCTGTCGCTTGCTGCGTGGGAGTTCACTGCCCCTGCAGGAGTCCAGCCCTGTACTGCCTCTTCCTTGCTGTGGGTGAGCTTTTGCTCATAAGAGCAGCCGTTGAACTGGGACCTTATTAACACTCGATTTGACAGGAAAGGACCCTCGGCATCCAGCCGGGTGCCTCAGGAGAAAAACTGGGACCCCGACCCCCTCCCCCTTCCCGGAGGGTGCATCTCTCCAGCTGTGTGCAGCAGCTGCTGTGGAGAAGCCTAGCTGCCCATGGCCCAGGCTTTGTTGCTGCACTCTAGCCCAGCACCCCATATTCACCCGACTCCCGCGGCCCCTGCCAAGGCTGCGGAGTTTTCTGTTACATTTTGTTTGCCACTCTGGGGGGGGTGCCTGCCTTTGCCATCCCAGCCGCTGGTCCGAGGTCCCTGCTACAGCCCATTTCGCCATCCAGCCCGCCTACCATCACCCACGTGAAAGACATGGTTGGACTGGCGCCACAGCGCCCCCAGCAGCTTTAGGGGAATCATAGTACCTACCCTGCCTGGCTGGCAGCCCAACAGCGCCCCTGCCGGCTATGACCATAACTCACCAAAGGGGAAAGTGTTTTTGACAGCTGGGAGAAAGGCTGTTACCGGGTTTCTGGTTTTGTTTGCTGTTGCTGCCGTTGTTGGTGTTTGTTTGCCTTGTTATAAACACTAGTAAAGAACTGCTATTCCTTTTCCCATATCTTTGCCTAAAAGCCCCTTAATTTCAAAGTTGTAATAATTCGGAGCGAAGGGGGGTCATATTCTCTATTCCAAGGGTGGTTCCCACCTTCCTGGACAGACACCTGTCATTCAAACCAAGAGAGTGTAACATAACCCAAATTAACTGATCTCTTGCTCCTCACCAAGAATTTTTAAGTAGATGAAAATGCAGCAGCTGTCAAACTCTTAGTTCAAAAAATGCATTCTTGGTATAGGTAAAATTCCCCCTGAAATGAAGTTTGTAATTTTTCAAAGTGACTGCAAGCCATTGCAAGTTTCAATCACTATTACCTTGATATGTTGTATATTGTATAAATGCTCATTTTTCAGCAGCATGGTAGAGCATAATATAATTCAGGCTGAAGAGCTAACAGATAGCAGCAGCAGCAAATAGCTAAGCACTTGCTTTTGCAGTATTATACCATGTTTGTGGGTCAGCATAACAGGCTGTGGGATGATGACCAAGAATCCAGGCAAGGGCTAAGACTTACTATCTACAGCCTACACTGCATTCCCTCTATGATACCTTTGTGGATGGAGATCTGCATAGTTGACATCAAGAAAGGATGAGTTGGCTGAAGAAGGTCCTGTGGAGATAGGATGCTCCTTTTTTGGCTACAACAAACAGCACAGGACAGAACAAAGTAATATGACTAGAACTTGATGCCACGTCCAAAAAAGTCATTTTTGCCTGATTAAGAGTCATTAAAATATTTAAATCACATCCCTGCATATGCTAATAAGCTCAATGAAGTACATGGTACCACATATATGACAATACTACTCAACTCTCAGCTTAGATCATGCTATACGTTACATAGGAGGAGGAAGATAAGATAGGGCTGTATATAAGGAGGGTAGAAATTTCACTTAGTGAGGAAGACCCAATAAGACTTTGGAGACAGTCAATGGGCTACTCTCCTCTCCCCTCCCTCCTCCCAAGCAGGGACACCTTTTTGATAAGATTTTGTCTATTATTATTATTATTACTCAGGTTGACACAATATTATTATTCCAAATCTGTATTTCTGTTGCTTCAATAAACCACATTATTCGTGAATTTGTGATCAATCACAAGGATCTTATTGCATGCAACCAGACCTATAGTATCAGACTGGAAAACTGCACTATTTATAAATTTGTACTCGTGGAAGTTCCTATTGCACAGGACCAGACCTATAGATCCAAATTGGCTTTAATCAGAAATTAAGCCCAGCTGCACCTAGTTGCTCTGATCTCTCTGATCAGCTAGAATGCAAGGGGAGTTATTTTTTGTCAAATTTCTTACTCTTAATGCAACACAGGCTGCTCAAAACAAAAATCCCATGTTACACAAAGAACATCATATAAGACTTTGCAAAGCAAAGGCTTTTATTCCCACCCATAGTCAGAACACCTGCCATCCAACTGTACCATTGTTCAAAAAGCCCTTAGTGCCTTGCTAACCTGTTTTAAGATGCTTTGAGGAGTTAGTCTCACTCTGAGAGTAAGAAAAAGACATTTATAATTACTTCCTCTTACATTTGTTTCCCAATATACAATAAACCCCCCCACATTTTAGATGCACTCCTGAGACCTGTGAATACATAGATGTGCAATATGTACAAAATGTATTTTTAAGTTAACAGCTTTGACACCACTTACTTTCAAACTCTCAGAAGGACCAATTAAAAGCAGAGTGAGTACATTACATTTGTTACATGCTAAGAGAACAGCAGGGCAAGATTTCTCTCTTTGTTTAGAAACAGCCTAAGTAGATACACTCAAATATCCAAGAGTATTAACTTCATTTAAAATATAAGAAAGTGCAGTCAAGGGTACTCCAATTTCAAACCTGGCTGAAAATTTCTTCAGTGATCTACACAAGCTGATACATTTGTTGACTGCTAATCCTTCAGTACTGACAAAGCAGTATGCTACTTCTAGAAATTCACGATGAAACCAAAGAAATAATAGAACAGCATCAGAAGCTTAAAATATCAGAAGCTTTTGGTGGTTTGTTGGTTGTTTTTTTGGGGGGGAGGGAAGAGAGGCATGTGCGTGTGTATTTTCTGTCCAAGGCATCTGAAATCCTCTAAAGCCTTGCAGGGATTACTATCTTCTAAATTCCCAAAACTTTCATCTTATGATCACTTTTTTTAAAGCTGAGTTTGAAAGCTAGCTGAGCGACCCAGTAACACACCATGTAGGGGTGCAAGTTTATCAGGTATCAATCCATAATTCAAATGTACCCCCCAAATCACTGACTTCTGTATCATACTACCTACCACTTAATGTTTACACCCAGCATAAAATCCTAGAATCATTTAGGTTGGAGAAGACTTTCAAGATCAAGTCACACTGTTAACCCAGCACTACCAAGTCCACCACTAAACCATGTCCCCAAGTGCTAAATTCACATGTTTTTTGAACACTTTCAGGGATGGTGACTCCACCTCTGCCCTAGGCAGCTTGTTTCAATGCCTGACCACCCTTTCAGTGAAGAAATTTTTCCTAATATTCAACCTAAACCTATCTGGTGGATCTTGAGGCCAATTTCTCTCATCCTCACCTGCTACGTGGGAGAAGAGCCTGACTCCCCCACCTGGCTTCAATTTCCTTTCAAGCAGTTGTAGATAGCTTAACGTCGTCCCCCCCCCCCCCCCCCAGCTTCCTTTTCTCCAGGCTAAACAACCCAGCTCTCTCAGCTGCTCCTCATAAGACTTGTGCTTTTTTTCTTAAAAGTCCTTCACTATTACTCTGATCTATTTGTGTGTCAAATTTCCACACTAACCTTCCCAGACCATTTGAGTAACTTCTGTCTCAACAATATGTCTGGCAGTATGTGTGCTCCAGACTTGGCAGTTTCTTTTTACCCAAGCAATGACCCACTGAATAGGCAATACTTTTGCAGGCCTTTCAGAGCCACAAAACAGTGAGCAATGTCTAAGACTGGGAATCCCTCCTAAACTATTCCCTCCTAGAACAGCACTAAGAGCCATTATTCAAGTTACCATCTTTGCGATAAATTCTGACTCTAAAAGCTAGGACACAATGAAACTCAGTCCATAGTGCCAATATTCCATTTATCTTGCAGGTGAGTTGAGTAATATACAACCCTCTTTTTAAATTCAGCACAGAGATGATAGCCCTTTCCAAGGTGGAGGTGCTATCAAATGGAAAGTCAATTAAGGGATTATTTTTAATGAATTGCTTTGGCGCATACCATCAAGAATTTGTATGTGTAAATGTATGCATTTTCAGGAATCCCATGTGTAGTGGGTTTGAGTGGCCAGGTTTTGGTAGCAGGGGGGCTACATGGGTAGCTTCTGTGAGAAGCTGCTGGAAGCTTCCTCCATATCCAGCAGAGCCTGGCTCCAGGATGGGTGGGCAGCTGGCCAAGACTGGGCCAATCAGAAATAGTGGTAAAGCCTCTGTGATAACATAATTAAGAAAAAAAAAATGTTCTTGCACAGATGTAATTGTGACCAGAGAAGACTGGAGTGAGAATATGTCAGAGCAACAACCATGCAGACACCGAGGTCAATGGAGGAGGGACAGGAGGTGCTCCAGGTGCTGGAGCTGAGATTTCCTTGCAGCCCATGGTGAAGACCATGGACAAAAATTCCCCCCACAAAAAACAAAATAACATAATCACAACACAGAATGAAAACGAACAACTTACACAAAATCCACTCCTTGTCCCTTCACCACAATTGCAACAATTCCCCATGATCATTCTACTCTCTAACATTGTTAAGTACTTGTTTTGCCCATTACCTCTCCCAATTACTATCCTTATCTCAAAATCCTCATGATCCGAGTAATGGCACAAAAAAACCTGTAGTGGGTTGACTGTGGCTGGATGTCAGACACCCTCCAAATCCTCTCAATCACTCCCTTCCGCAGCTGGACAGGGGAGAGAAAATATAACAAAGGGTTCATGGGTTGAGATAAGGACAGGAAGAGATCACCCACTAAATACCATAATGGGCAAAACAGATTCAAATTAGATAAATTAATTGAATTTATTACTAACAAAATCAGAGCAGGATATTGAGAAGTAAAATAAGACTTTAAAAACACCTAGATACAGGGAATGGGGGTTATGACTAGCTCATCCCACGTGGTTCCTGCTGCTGCTCAGGGAGAGGAGTCCTTCCC
>VKON01004266.1:12511-28218 GCA_009741485.1 Malurus cyaneus samueli
TACCCCAAAAAAAAACCCCCCAGCCTTCAAATCTCCCAAAAACCGCAGCCGGGCCTCCTCGCGAGCGGGAATCCCCCCGCGCCTCTTCCGCCCGCGGAGGGGACGGCGGCGGGAGCGGGAGGTGAGAGGGGACGGGGAGGCGTGAAGAAGAACTGGTGGGGTGTGAGGGGGGTTTTGTGGGTGCTGAAGGGGTGGGGGGAATTGAGGAGAAATGGGGGCGATTTCGGGGAGGTATGAGGGGAATTGGGGGGACGGCGGAATCTGAGGGGAGTTGAGGGGATGTTGGTGGACGGGGGGAACGGGGTTGAGATTTGTGGGAGGCCTGGGGCTTTTTTTGAGGGGCATCCGGGCGGCTTTGAGAGGGATTGGGGGGAATTTGAGGGCGATCGGGGGGCGTTTCGCGGGAGGTGTGAAGTGGATCTTGGGGGCTTTGGGGGGAATCGGGGGGCTTGAGGAGGGAATCTGGAGGAGCATTTAGGGTTCTTCGAGGGGAACTGGGGGGATTTGGGAGTTTTGGGGAAGATTTCGGGGGGCTGCTTTGAGGAGACATTTGTGGAGGATTTGGGGGTTGACTTTGGGGGGTTCTGGGGGTAACCCCGTGTCCCCTCCCCCACAGTGTCAATGAGTCGGGGGAATGGAGCCCGAGCCGGGGGTGATGCCCCCAGGACCCCCAGTGTTCCCTGGCGCAGCTACAAACTGGTGCTGGACCCTGCCCTGCGCCGGGGCGGGCAGAAGCTCTACAGATACGATGGCGTCCACTTCAGTGTCCCCGTGAGTGACCCCAAAACCGCCCAAAACACCCCCAAAAGCGCCTTGATACGATGGCAGCCACTTCAGTGTCTCCATGAGTGTCCCTCACCAAAGTCACGCCAAAGCCACCCACAACTGCCTCACCTGAAACTGCTTCAAAAAGGCTCACAAAGACGCTTCCAAAATGACCCCAGAAGTGCCTTAAAAACATCCTGAAATGTTTTCGAAACCAGCTGTAAATCAGCCCCAAAACCAGTACAAAATCACCCACAAAACCCTCCTAAAGCCACTCTCTAAACCACCCTATAACACCCCAAAAACATTGCCAGAGATCCCCCCAAAGACCACGCCATCACCCCAAAAATCCCAAAAACATTCCGAGATCCGCCCGAAATATAGCCCAAAACCACCCCCAAAATGACTTCAACAATAGTCTCTAAACTAGTCTCAAGCATCACTAGAGATCCCCCTCAAATGCACCCCAAAAACCACCAAAATCACAACAAAAACACCGTTGAAAATAATTCCAGAACCGAAACCAATAGTCCTTAAAATGCCCCAGAGACAGCTGGAGGTGTTTAGGGGTCTTTTGATCTGTAATTTGCAGGATTTTGGGATCTTGTAGGGTTTCCCACTCCCCCTGCCATCTTCCCCTCTAATTTGGTGTCGTTTTGACAGATTTTAAGAAGTTTTCTTGGTTTTTTTTTGGCTCTAACTTGCCTTCATTCCGTTTTGGATTTTGGGGAGGTTTCTTCAGCTTTTGGGGTCTCTAATTCTGTGTTTGGGGTGCAGGACTCGGGATTCCCCCCAGCTGGGCCCGTGCAGGACCCACGTCCCCGAAGGATCTGGGCCAAGCACCGGGACCTGTCCCTGCCCGTCCCCAAGTTCAAGGTGAGGGGGTTTAGGGTGGGCCTTGGGGGGTTTGGGGGCGGATCGGGGAATTTGGAGTAGATTTTGGGGTCCAGGGACGGCTTAGGGAATCAGAAGATTCAGTAGTAGGTTTGGTATTTCAGGGGCGGATTTGGAATTTCAGAAACGTATCCAGGCCCGATTTAGGATTTCGTGGGAAAAGTGATGGTTTGGGGTTTTTGGGGTCGCAACTGGATGATTTTTATGGGAGTCAAATGTTGCTGAAGAAAGCGCTAGGACTGGATTTGGAAATCAAGAGCGGATTTAGGATGTGGGGTTGGATTTGGGACTTCAGTGGGATTTCGGTAAGATCTCAGTGAGATGCCCCTGATTTATTTGGGCTTCTTTTGGGATTGGCTGGATGACTTTTAGGTGGAGTGGGTTTGCCAGAAAGAATTTCAGGGAGAACTTTAGCGTTTCAGAAGTAGATCTGGAGATAAACTCGCGCTTTCAGCAGCGTTCCAGTAACCGATTTTGGCATTTGTTTTGGGGCCAGCTGGACGAGTTCTACGTGGGGCAGATCCCCCTGAAGGAGGTGACGTTCGCTCGCCTCAACGACAACATCCGCGAGGGTTTCCTGCGGGAAATGTGCCGCAAGTTCGGCGAGGTGGAGGAGGTGGAGGTGCTGCTGCACCCCAAAACCCGCAAACACCTGGGGCTGGCCCGCGTCACCTTCGGGACGTCCCGCGGCGCCAGGGACACCGTGAGGCACCTGCACAACGCCACCGTCATGGGCACCGCCATCCACGCCCAGCTCGACGTCAGGGGTGATGTTATGTGACATTTACAGGACTTTGCGGGGGATTTGTAGGGGATTCCTGGAGCTTGGGGGGTTTTATAGGGGATTTAGGAGATTTAAAGCGGCTTTGGGGAGAATTGCAGGGTGTCTAATGGGGGTTGGGGTGCTTTGAATGTTTTGGGGTGAGTGTAGTTTGATTTAGGGTGATGTGGTGAAGATTTGGAGAAAGCTGTAAGGTTTTGGGGGCGTTGGGATTCGTCTTGGGTGACCTTGGGGTGATTTGGGCCCAGGGTCACCATTTGGGATCTCGAGCTGGGTTTAGGATTTGCCGCTGAATTCAGAGTCGCCGTTGGCGTTGAACCACCTGAAATGCTGATTTTTGGGGCAGAACGCACCTAAACCCCCATTCTTGGGTTCGAACTCGGGCGTTTGGGGTTTTTCTAGGGCAGCAGAGGATGAAGCTGTATGAGCTGATTGTGAATGGCTCCTACACCCCGCAGACAGTCCCCACAGGAGGAGGCAAAGCCTCGGGGGACCGGGGGGACACGGTAAGGGGGGTGGGGATTGGGGACTGGGGGGCCTTGGAGGGTCCTGGAAGGGGTTGGGGGGTTTGGAGAGGTCTGGAGGGTCCTCAGGGGTCTTGTGGGATCTTGGAGGGTTTCGGAGGGTGTTTGGGTCAGGTCGGGGAGGTTCTGGCATGCCATGGGATTTGGAGGGGTTTGGTGGAGGTTTTGGGGGATTTTGGGGTGTTCCCACCCCCCTGATTTCTTTTGCCCCCAGCCGCCCCCCCGGCTGAGCCCCTCCGGCGCCGCTCCTCGTCCGATGGCGCCTTCGCCCCCCCCCCCCGGGGCCCCCCCGGGAACGGACCCCCCAGGATGGGAGGGGGGGGGTTCGGCCCCTTCGCCCCTCTTCCCCACCCGGACCCCCTTCGGCCTTTGCAGATGGAGCCCCTCCCCCTATGGGGGCAGGTGAGTGAGGGGGGCCACTGGCATTTGGGGTGGGGCAACTGAATTTGGAAGGAGAGGAACTGGATTTGATAGGGGCAACAGATTTTGGGGAGTGGTGGTCACAGAATTTGGTGGGTAATCCTGAATATTTGGGATCCTGGTTTTGAGGGGAGTAGTTCAAATTTAGGTTGAAAAGTTTGGAGGAGAAATGGAATTTTAGGGGTAGATATCCCAGATTTAGTGGCTGGATGTGGATAAGTGAGGGGAGGGAAGAAACTCGATTTTGGGGTGGTTTTCCCCATTTTTGGGTGGGGGGCTACTGACATTCTCCCTTCTCCTTCCAGGCTTCCCTACCCCACAGAGCCCTTCCCCTCCCCCCGCCGCCCTTCCGACAGTGGGCAGGGTCTGGGGGGGTTCCCTTCTCGCCGCCCCCTCCCCACCTCCACCTCCCCCCCCGCCGCCCCTCCCCCCTCCCTCGGGGCTCTTCTTTCCTCCCTCCCTTTTGAGACCCCCGGGCATTTCCCTCTCCCCCCACCTTCCCTCTTCTCCTCTCCTCCTCCTCCTCCTCCTCCTCCTCTTCCTCCACCCCACCCCCCCTCCGCCGTCGCCCCCGCCCCCTCTTGCGATGACCCCCCCAATCCTCCTCCCCTCCTTCCCCTTCTCACCCCACCCCCTCATCACTGCCTCCCCTGCTGCCCCTCCCCACCCCGGGGGGGCTCCCGGCCCCACCCCCCCCGGGGGGCTCCCCAGCACCCCGCGGGGGTCCCCGGCGCCCGGGGCACCCCCGAGAGCGTCCCCTCGCCCAGCACAGCAGCCTGGACTCGCGCATCGAGCCCTGCTCAAGGAGCAGCGCGGCCCACTTCTTCCTGGCCCCCCCGGAGGAGGAGGAGGAGGGGCAGAGGGCACAGAGCCCCCCCAGGCCCCCCCGCGCCGCAGCACCCCCCAGCCCACCCCGGGCGATGGCGGCAGAGGGACCCCCTGGTGGGGGAGGGGGTACCCCCAGGCCAGCCCCAGGAGGGGCCCGGGGGGGCTCCGGAGAGGAGGAGGAGGAGCAGGAGGAGGGGTGGGGGGAGAAGGAGCCCCCGTCCACCCAGGCCAACGGGCAGAGAGGGTGAGTGGGAAGGGGGTTGGGGCATTGGGTAGCAGGGTGGGTATTTGGGGAAATTGTGGTCTTTTGAGGTTGTGGGGGGGATTTGGGTGCCACAGTTGGGGGTTTGGGGGGATTTGGGGCTTTTGGGGAGGCGTGGGAGGATTTGGGTGGTCTTGGGGAGGATTTGAGGTGATTTGGGATCTCCGGTTGGGGGTTTGGGGGCATTTGGGTACCGTGGTCAGGGGTCGGGGTGGTCTCATGGCCTCTGTGTATGTTTTGGGTTATTGGGCCTTCGAGGGCTTTCCTGGGGCGCCCTCAAGTCGTGTCTCTCTTCTCTCCCAGGTGTCCTCAGGGGAAGACATGGAAATCTCCTCCGAGATGGCAGCGGCGATGCCCCCAACGCCCCCCTCCGCTGCCCCCTCCCCTTCCGGAGCCCCCCCTCCCCATCCTTCCCCCCCCTCCCACAACCCCTCATGGCTGTCACTCTCCCCCCACCACGCTCCCTCCCCGATTTTGGGGCTCCCCCAGCCTTTATGATCTTTGGGGCGCTTGGGGTGGGGGGCACCCGCTGGGGGGGTCCCGGCCTCGTTCCAGCTTCAGACGCAGCTCCTGAGCCGCTTGCGGGCCTCGCCGCAGTTGGGGGCTCCAAGCACCTTTGGGGTGCCCTCCTACGCCCCCACCCGTCCCACTTCACCCCTCCCCCGCACATTTTCGGCGTTCTCGCCCCAATTCGTGGAGGAGCGACCCCTGGCACCGACCCGCACCCCTCCCCCACCACCGCCCCCCCCGGAGCCCCCTGGGACGTCCCCGCCCGGCATTTCGGGGTCCCCGGGGCTCAAGGGGGGTCCCGTGGAGGGGGTGCTGGCGGCACTGGTCCAGGAGATGAAGGCGACGATGCAGCGTGACCTGAACCGGAAAATGGTGGAAAACGTGGCTTTTCGGGCATTCGACGCATGGTGGGAGAGGAAGGAGGAGCAGGTCAAGGTGGGCGAGATCCTGAAGCGCACCCCAAACCTGCCTTGAATCCCCACAGCCACCCCATATCTCCCTCAAATCCCCACGTTTTCCTCTCCGAATTTTGCCATTCAAATCCTCCTGCAAATGCTCCCAATTTCCTCCAAAATCCCCCCGAAATCCACGCCTGTTTTCTCCTCAAGTTCCCCTATTTCATCCCGAAATGCCCCTGCTGCTGACCCCCTCAATTTTTGCCTCCGCAGCCGTTCCAGTCGGGCCGGGGCCGGGAGGAGGCCCCGGAGCGGGCGAGGCCAACATCCCAGGGGGCCCCTCCCGGCGCCCCCCGCCTCGGCGCCCCCCCCGCGCTCCCGCAGAGCACTTGGGGGCCACGTCACTGCTGGAACTGGCCCGTGGGCACCAAAGCTCCCCCCAGAACTGTTCCCAAAGCGGGGGGGACCTGGCGGTGCTGGCGGCCATCGCCCTCACCCGGGGCGGCAGCGATGCCGACGATGCCGACGACTCCGAGGACGCTGCCGCCGACGTGCGCCCGGCTCCCCTGGATGCCCCTGTGCTGCTGGAGCACAACTACGCCATGCCGGCGCGGGCGGGGCCCCCCAAAACGCTGCCGGCCCTGCCCACCATCACTGGCCCCGCCCTGTGCCTGGAGGCCACTGCTGCCGAGGTGCTCGAGGCCCCCGAGGAGGTGGTGGCCGAGCTGCCCCCGCCCGGTGTCACCGAGAGGGATTCGAGGACCCCGCTGGCCCCGCCGCCGCGCCGCAAACGGCACCGGCCGCCCCCGTCCTCGTCTTCGAGCGACAGCGAGGATGATGACGATGATGATGACGATGACAGCAGCAGCGATGACGATGATGGCAGCGGCGGTGCCCGGTGCTGGCTGCGCCCCCGCGGCGTCCCCCCGCCGTCCCCTCCGGCCACCTTCGCGCCACGCAGCGAGTTTGAGCAGATGACCATCCTGTATGACATCTGGAGCGCCGGGCTGGACGCCGAGGACGCGCGCTACCTGCGGCTGACATACGAGCGGCTGCTGCAGCAGGACGGGGCTGCGCACTGGCTGAACGACACCCACTGGGTGCACCACACCGATATCCTGCTGGGGCTGTGGGGACACGGGGTGTGGCGACAGGGGGTGGGAGTGTAGGGACGTGGGGATGGGCGCTGGTGTTGTCATGGAGATAGCACCTCTCGCATCCTCTCGCCGGCTGTTGTTGCCTTGACCGCTGTCCCTCACTGACTAGGACAAGCAGTCCTCGGCGCCGGCGCCGGTGGCCGGAGTGCCGGGAGCACCGGACGGGCAGTGCCCGCAGCGAGGGCTACTACCCCATCAGCCGGCGCGAGAAGGCGCGGTACCTGCGGCCGTGCCCTGCGCCCCGGCCCGACCCCGACGTGCCGGACACCCAGGTGAGTCTATGGGCATGGCCAGGGAGGGGACCCTGTCCCGCCGCCAGTGCGGTGTCACCGCTGTCGCCGCCCGGCCCCCCTGCAGGGTCCCAACCGTGTGCTGTCGGAGCGACGCTCAGAGCAACGGCGGCTGCTCAGCGCCATCGGCTCGGCCGCGCTGCCGGACAGTGACCTGCTCAAGCTCAACCAGCTCAAGGTGGGTCACACTGCGGGGTTCGGGATCACTTCGCTTGTCTCTGGTTGTCCCAGTGTAACCTCGGTGCCCTCCATGGCCCTGTTGTCCCTTGTGCTATTCCCGTGTTCTGTGTGTTTGTGTCCCTGTTGTCACACCCCCATTGGCCCCACCCCAATTCCCCCGTCTTGTCGTCACTGCAATGATAAGTTCCCCCTTGTCTCCCCACACTGTCCCCACCCCTGATAACACATTCCCTCACGTTGTCCCCACCCCTGATGATGATTCTCTGTGTTGTCCAGTTCCGGAAGAAGCGGCTGCGCTTCGGCCGCAGCCGGATCCACGAGTGGGGCCTGTTTGCCATGGAGCCCATTGCAGCCGATGAGATGGTCATTGAGTATGTGGGGCAGAACATCCGCCAGGTTGGTGTCCCTAGACCTCCGCTTGCTTGGTGTCCCCACAACCACCACGAGCGTCCATTGTGCACGTCCCATGTCCTGGTTGCCACCAGTCGGTCACCTCCCAGCCTACTCTTGTGACCCTCCCAGTCACCTTGGACTGTGGCCCCACTAAGCCTTCTGTGGTCTCCAGCTCCCTTCCTTGGTGTCCCTGTGGTCACCTTCTGCCAGCCTCGGGTGGCTCACGGCGACCACCATGGCTGAGTTTTAGATGGCGTGGTCAGTGTCTCACCACGTGTGCCGAGATTTGGTGGCCATTTGGTAGACTTTTTGCCTCCAGAGCTGCTTTTTGGCCATCGCAGTAGACCTTTGGCTGTCATGGTTGAACGTTGCCCACCACACTTGATGTGAGGGCCCCTCCCCAGATGCCAGAAAGACCCCGGGGTGGTGTTCTGGCCATGGCGGTGATCCCGCCTTGGTGACGCTGTGGCTGTGACCGCAGGTAGTGGCCGACATGCGGGAGAAGCGCTATGCCCAGGAGGGTATTGGCAGCAGTTACCTGTTCCGCGTGGACCACGACACCATCATCGACGCCACCAAGTGCGGCAACCTGGCGCGCTTCATCAACCACTGCTGCACGGTGAGCCCGTGGTGGTCCCCAAAACCCCAGGGAACACCCCTGAGGTCCTGCTGACCCCCTGTTCCTCCCCCCAGCCCAACTGCTATGCCAAGGTCATCACAATCGAGGCGCAGAAGAAGATCGTCATCTACTCGAAGCAGGCCATCGGTGTTAACGAGGAGATCACCTATGACTACAAGTTCCCCATCGAGGACACCAAGATCCCCTGCCTGTGCCGCACCGAGAGCTGCCGCGGCACCCTCAACTAGGGCAGCGGGGGTGGGCTGGGGCGATGTCCGGGCCATGCCAGGAGGGTTGTTGGGGTTCTGTGGTGGAGTTTTGGTGACCAAGGTTGGTGTTGGCCTCTACAGTCGACGTTTGATAACCGGGGTTGGCTTTTGGCTGCTGTGGCAGATGTGAGGGTCCACCACTGACACGAGGACACTCCAGGGTTAATGTTTGGCCACCAGGGTTGATGTGAGGGGCCACTGCTGACAGGAGGGCACCTGTAGCTGACCTTTGGCCACTGCAGTCAATGTTCAGCTGCTGCTGTTGCCCCAAGGATGTTGTGAGTGCCAGCGGGGCAACCATGGGTGACCTTTGGCCATGGCTGTTGACACTGGGGGTCACCATCGATGACATAATGACATTACTGATGTTTGGCAACCCATGACCTGATGTCACAGCTGTCAGTGGTGCAGTCATCCTCGTGTTGCCTGTGACATCATTGCCTGGCCACCAGTGCCATTGAAGTCCCCAACACTCATGACATTGCTGCCCCTCCTCGCTCCTGGCAGTGCCCGTGATGACATCACGATGACATCACCATAACATCACGGCATTCCCATTCCCTCCCTGAAAAAGGCTCTTTTTCTCCCTTTTTTTTGGCTGTTTCTTGTAGAAACTTGGGGGCGTGTCTGGGGGGGGGGTCTGGCACCCCATTCAGGGGGGGGGGGGATGTGAGGGGGTTGCCCCTCCCCCAGCCCCTTGCCCACTCCCCCAGGGCCGCCCGTCCCCCCCAGCTCTGTAAATACCCCCGGGGGGGTGTAAATAGCTGTACATGCCCCTCCCCCCTGTACATATGTTGATATGGGGGGGCCCCTGGGCCTCCTTTTTATAAAGTGGCCACTGAGCTTTGGCATCGCCTCGGCCTCGTTTGTTTTTTGGGGAGTCTGAAGGGTCAAAGCTGCTGGCAGAGGGGAAAAGGACCTTTATATTCCATCAAAAAGGAGTCAAACTTTTTTCTTATTAGAGGTCCCAATGAGTTACCCATTATTATTATTGTTAATAAATTTAGAATAAAAGTATAAATACTACAGAAAAAGGCAAAAAAAAAAGAAGAAAAAACGAATAGCGGGGAAAAAAGTGTTTTTGTGTACCAGCAATATGGAAGAGTAACAACCACCTTAACGGTAAAACAGTGCCAAAGGCAGAAGGGTCGCCTTCAGTGTTGAGGTCTATTTTACCGTTTCTAACAAGAGGTCACTATATTTTAAACACCGAAGCCCGCAAGATGGTTGAAAGGATCGTACAAGAATGCCAGCCATGTAACCTTTAGGCGGGGGGGGGGGGGGGGGGGCCTCCCTCCTTTTTAAACGGAAACGGGTTCGGATTAAACCCTGCCCTGCCTCGCCTGAAACAGCGCAGTGTCGTACTGGTGCCGCTGTCCGTCAGCCGCACGCGAGCGAGATCTTAATAAAACCTCACAGAACTCGCACATCGCAACAAACTATTATCGGACGGACGAGCAGCCACATTTTCCTCGCTAAGTCTCGGTAAAACGCAGCGAGGGAGAATCGCTCCGGAACGGCTGGAGAGGGGCTTTGGGTCTTTCCGTCCTCTCTTCCTGGCGGCCCCCGAGCCTCCGGTTCCGTCCTCTCACCGACCCCGCGTGGGCGGCGGGCTGTGGGCACGGCCGAGCCCCGGGGCTGCCGCCGGCGCCGCGTTCCCGTGGCAGCCGAGATGCTCGGCAGCGCCCGCTCCGTCTCGCCCGGCGCTCGAGGCCGTTCGGATCCTCCCGTGCTCTCGGTCCCGGTCCCGCGGTGCCGCCCCCCTGTTCGTCCGGCCGCAGCGGGGGGAGAGGGCGGGGAATGCGGCGGGACTCGACCCCGGTAAGCGCTTACTATCCGTGGGGAGTTTACCGTTATTGCAAACCTAGGAACCCGGGAATTTTGGAGGCAGAATCCCAATTCTGGCCAGGACACCCGGACGAGAAGAGCCGTTCTTTTCCACGGAGAGGAAAGGCCGGCATCCGCCGCTGTTTCGGATACAGACAATGAAGCGTACAGGGGAGGGGAGGGAAGGTCCGGCAGCCCCTTTCTCCATATCACCCCCCACTCCTGGGTAGAGCGGCCCCAGTTACGGCCGGTGAAGCCGAAGATTGGGCGGCTCCCGCCGGGGGCTGCTCTCAGAGGGTTCCCCTGCGCAGGGACCCGCTAGTCCAGAGGGGTCAACTGGGGCACCCCGAGCGTCCCTCCGGGAACGACGGGGGCCGGGACAGGGGTCGGGCAGAAGCCGGACGCACCCGGGCACGGAACATGGCACCGAGAACATGCTGTGGCAAAAGCTCTCGTGCCAAAGGGACAGCACCTGAGAAAGCAGGGCAGCGTGCAGGGTTCCAGGGGGAAATTGCCTCTTTCATCTCATTAGTCCCTCCCCAGGGCCCCCAGTCCCTGCACAATGCCCTCAGAAAAGAGAAGGGTTATTAACAGAAAAGGAGTTTAAACTGAGAGTAAAAACTTCCTTTACCATGATTGTCTGTGTCCAAATGGAGGGGGAACAGCTTTCCCCTGTGATTTTAATGATGGCACTTGAAGGCAACCCTGCCTTTTGCATGCATTAGGGGTATAAAGCAGATTTGGGGGGTCAGACCGGCTGTGGGCACTGGTGTCTGGATAACCTGTATCAGTTTCTATGGGTCAGAAACACCTCTGCCTTTCAGAAGGCACTGCAGCTTATCTTTGTGTATGAGTCCCTGGCATGTGATGATTTCTCTAATAAACCTTGGCCACTGACACGGAGGTCTCCCAGTCCCGTGCCAGAGCAAGCCTCCACCTGCAGCTGGGTGCTGGCTGCCGAGGCTCTTAGCAGCCTCACCTCTGCATGAGGAGCAGTGCAGCCAAGTGAGATGCAGTTACAACCGTTGCCCTGGTATAATCCATGCACACAAAGTACTGCTCTTGGAATTCCCGTGTGGGGTTTGCTTATGTTTTGTTAGGGATCGAGATGTATTGCGTTTGTGACTCTGCCATACATACCTGGCTGTGCTGCGCAGGATGGGCTGGGGCAGAGAGGATGCTGCACGGTGAGCTCAAACTCCTTCTGGTGCCTCTGCCAGGAGTTTGGAGTGGCAGAAGTAAGGTCAAGCACTGCATTAGGATGTTCCAGTTTGGGTTTTTTTCTCACTGTTTGTCAGTTTTCTGTAGTACAGTTTCGGCACCTGAGAGTCTTTGAAAATGCTGAGTGAGAACTTGGATCGGATGTCAGAGGCCAGGTAATCAGGTTTGCTAGGATTTGATCAGTTTTGTGGTTTTTCACTGTTTGCAGAGTTCCAGGAAAAGGTACCTGATCTTTGTCAAAAGTCTCCTCCCAGCTGACAATCCTGTGGTCCTTAGATCAGAACTGGTATATGAATGGCAAGAGTTTACCGTATTTGAAGCTTTTGCTGTGTATAGACCTCAGCTCTCTTTCTCTCTGGGGTTATCCCGGGTTTAAAGGCTTCCTCTCTGTCTTTGTGCTATTGGCATGTACATTTGCCATTGAGGGGCTGCTTATGTGTTGAGAAGTCAGTCCTTTGCTTGACAAGTTCAGTAGATGTACATGAAGTGCTTACCTTGAATGGGTAATTTTTGCTCTGCTCAGTTTTATACATTGCCTCAGCTTTATCGGGATCTGCAAATTGAGGTTATAATGTTATCCAACTGTGATAAAACTGAAGCATCACAGTTAACACTATAGGGTTAAATTTGTATTTTCCTGTACACAGCCCAGGTTTCAAGGAGCTGAACCTGTTGGCACCTATCCAACAGAAGCTTTGGGAATGGCTGTTGGCCCAGCCAGGTCTGTGTCCTTGCGATGCCAAAGCAACTAATTTCAGGCAGCACTCTGTGTCCTGTTAGTTGCTGGACTAAACCCTTTTTCTTATTCCATAAGAGACTGGGAAAGTAGTATTTATTGCATTTTTGGGCTATCCCCTCAGAGCACTTTAATTTTACTCAGCATGAATGCAAAAGGCCCTGACAAATTCAGTAGATCTCAAAATATTTATAGTGATCAGTAACTGGACAAATGTAAGGCCATAATAATTAACTGAAGTCAAAATATTGAATGATTTATAAAAGTTTCTATGAACAATTAAGTGTGTAAGGCCATGCTGGACCTAACTCCTTGAGTGTTATCTGTGGAAGCTGTTCAGGAGTTGGATATAATTCACTCGAGATTCTCTACTGTAACACCATACAGAATAGTGCTGGTTTTATCTGTTTGCTTGTACAGCTTTAATCAGAAAATTTGAAGGTGATTATTTTGCCATGAACATACATGTGAGAGCATTTTAAACCACTACAAAATGACTAAAAGTGACACCATCTCATGGAAGGGATTTGCCCATAAGTGTTGTCCTCTCTGCACAGTGGCCGAGTTTCTGATGCCCTCTGTTCTGTGGAGAAAGGGAACAGTGTGGTATGCAGTAGCTCATTCCTTTGAGGTCGGTGAGGGCTGACTGTGGCTGCTTAGGTGCGTGCCTTGGTCTTACCCTCCTACTGAACTCACAAAGTTACATGTGCAAAAATCATGGCAGTATTATATAATTATATCCTTAAGTATTTGTATTTCAAATGTGTTGTAATGACAATTACTAGAAGCTGTCCTACCATCTCTGAGCTGAGCATGTTTTAAATACAATGTTTTAGTTTCTCTGAGTGAGGCTGCACTTGAAAAATCCTGGTAAACTAATACTGTAAAGGTACTGACAATGAAACAAGCGCATTCAAGCCATTTTCAAAGAAGCAATAGCTACCATTAGCATTCCTGTAAACTAATGATGTCAATTGCTAGAGCTGCATCTTGCTGCTATTTAATTTACAACTTGTGATTGTTTCCAAAAAAAAAAAAAAAAAAAAAAAGGAGAGAAGTGAAGAAAAAGAAGAATGAGAAATAAGAGAAAAAGGAGCTTGCATATTGCTCATAGATGTTTACCTGCTGTGAGAGATTTTCAGTTGCTTTATTGTAACAGTGAAGTCAATGACTTCAGAGTGTCGTACCTGAAACTCTTGAAGTAACACTGTCAACTTTGAATCTAGTTTTCTTAAATTTTAGGTGTTAAGCAGGGTACGCACTGAAGAGATGCAAAGGTCTCTGAAGTGTGTGCTTCACTTAATTCAAGGTAAGCTTTTGCCACGGGTGGACCTGGAATGGACTCTTTGTGTCTGTGTGTGTGTATGTGTGTGTGTGAAAGTGCTGCAGCAAGTAAGATACTTCCCAGGTATTTTAGATTTGTAACTTTGGCCTGTAAGTGAGTTACTACTGTGTTATAGTACATTTTAAGGTAATCAATTGCTGAGTAGTTTCAGCTACCTATTAAGTGTCATTAAGTGGTAAGCTTTGTTAAACTGAAGTGGTGCTAAGTTTGAGGTCTGTAGATTTTCAGATCTGTTAAACTGAAGTTAAGTTAAGTTTTAGTGTAGTTAAATTTATGTTCTGATAAGTTTAAGCTTTGTCAGATGTAATTGTTGTTAAGTGATGTCAATTTTAGATGATGTTGCTTTTGAATGGCATGTAGTTTAAAAATGAAATTAAGTGTAAGTTTTGTTCTAATCTGTTAATTTAAAATGAAATATTAAGTTCTTTTGTTATAGAGAGAAGATGAAAGCCACGGAAACAATTATGATGGAAATGTGTGAGCAATGGTTTAAGAACATGAGTTGTTAAGGTGTATAAAAATTGAAGTTATCTGCAACAAATGTATAATTTTAAGAACAGTTCAGAATTTGGATTGTTAGAAGCCTGATTGTAGGATATTTTAAGGAATCCCTCCCAGTTGAGGCCTAGGCTGTGGCCAAGCCCTGGCCCTGGCTGGTTGGGAAGTGCCAACAGATCCAGGTGTTTCTGCAGTAAAAATGTAATCAAGTCACTTTGACTTGCCAATTTGGGCTTATCAAAGCTGGAACCCCTTCAGGGTAAACTTGGAAACCTTGCCTGGGAAAGGTTCTCCAGGTCCTACCTGTGAAATGGGGCTAGCCAGCTATTGCAGGCCCTGGGCAATAGGGAAATGTTCAGGCACTTGATAAATGCATCTTTCTAAATCACAATCCTTCTAGTGGTGTACTACTGATTGCATGTATTGCATTATTTGTTTTTGCTTGGTGCTAACACTGAGCATGTGGTGAGGTCATTGTTTTGTTACCTGTATTGTTTTGCTCTGTGTTGATGTTCATAGTAACAGAAGCGCATGTTATTAATAGAAAAAGGGGGAGCCTTACCCCTCAAGACAAATTAGATAATGTGATATTTACAGTACATTTTTCAAACACAGATCATCAATTATGATCCCTGGCAGGGTGATAGTGTTCTGAAGGTTTGCATGTGCAGAACCAATTTCCAAAAATGTTATGTAAGATTCTCCAATTGGGTGTGCAATAGTGAGGCCCTGATGATTTACTAACCCTGGGGAGAGGGTATGCTTGTGTTCTATCACTGACAGGTCCAAGGCGGTGCCTGCTCACCTGGTAAAACCGTACCAGAGAGACCAGTTCAACACCGTGATACCCCAGGTAAAGACACGACACCAGCCATCAGCACGTGAGTGAACCCAGAGATCACACGAAGGATGTTGAAGCAGCTACAAGAAAGAACTGACATCTTAATGTGCGGTGCGGGAGTGGCAGCAGCCCCAGAGAACACCTTCTTGGCCTACCAAGCTTGTTGTGTTTGTGCTGAAAGACATTCAGTAATGTCAGAGTCAGCATTGTGATTCATGCCCCCCTGCTCTGTCGCACTTTTGCCCCGCCCTGCTCTGTCGCTGCTGCTTCGTTGATGTGAAGGGGGCAGGCATGGGGCAGAAGATCGTGTCTCTCAGGTTCATAATTTCACATTAGCCGACAAAGTGAATAAGAGAAAAAAACACAAAGTGGATGAAAAAGAGAAAGAAAAGCACTTCATGTGGACAGCCTCTTTTATCCACTTAAACAACCAGTGCATACATTTGTTCAAACATACATTGCTCACTGAGGCTGGCACTTTCTACTCAACAGCATAGATTCCTAGGTTGCAAGAGACACAGTTATTAGTCAGTTTTTAATTGTAACCACCTGCATGACATTCTACATTCCAATCTCTTTTCTCAAGACAGCCAAGGACTTCACATTTTATTCCCATGCAGCTGTAACAATCCTAATCTACCCTTTTGTGTAATATGCAAAGTCAAGTCTCTAATCCATAACAGCTGCACTGTACAATCATACTAGCAAAACTACTACGATCATTTGTTGAACACAACACAAGATAAAAGCACGGATACAATCACAATCCATGAAACCATCAAAACAACCATGCCACTGATAAAAGGTCCACAGCATAGGAACCAAAAGAAGGAGTCCAATGTCGTAGGAAGAGAACTGTTCTCTGCACTTGCAAATCAGTGGCTACTGTTCCAAGCTCAAATGGCCACAGCTCCGGGCACACGCAGGTTTAGGCAGAGGGAGCCATCAGCGC
>VKON01004269.1:0-13882 GCA_009741485.1 Malurus cyaneus samueli
ATGACAATGGATCATGACAACGATGATGATGAGGAGGAATGGTGATAATTGATCATGACGATGACAAATGGTGATCACAGATCATGGTGACAATAATGCATGGTGATTATGAATCATGGCGATGATGGTGATGGCAATAATGGATCATAACAATGATGATGATGGATGGTGATAACAGATCATGATGATGCTGATGAATGATGACAATGGATGATGATGAAGATGATGATGATGGATGATGATAAAACATCATGACGATGACGATGATGGCAATAACCCATCATGAAAATGATGATGATGATGATGGATGCTGATAACGGATCAGGGCAATGCTGATTATGAATGGTGGTAGCAGATCATGATGATCATGATGATGGATGGTGATAGATCAGGATGAAGATGATGAAGATAAAGGATGGTGACAACCGAGCGTGACAAAGATGATGATGGTGAGGGATTGTGACAACAATGAGGATTATGAATGGAGATAATTGATCATAATGATGATGCACGGCTATTATGGATGATGATGATGATGATGATGATAAAGATGATGGTGATAATGGACCGTGACCATGACAATGATAAATGATGATGAATGATGATGAATGATGATGACAAAACAGGATGATGATGAATGATGATGATGATGATGATGATGATGATGGATGCAGATAATGGATCGTGATGATCATTATGATCATGATGATGGTGATAAGAGATCATGACAATGATGATGATAATGATGATGATGATGGACCATGACGATTATAATGATGACAATGACGAATGGTGATAAAAGATCATGACAAAGATGACGATAATGGTGGATTGTGAAAATAGATCATGAGGATGATGAGGATGATGAATGTAGATAAGAGATCATGTGAGGTGATGTAGTAGATAAGAGATCATGCACAAAGTATGAATTTTGATGACTGTGTCATAATCGGGATGATGATGATGATGATGATGATGATGATGATGGTGATGATGAGGATGGTGATAATGGATCACAATGATGATGATGATGGACGATGGTGGGTGTGGCCTCAGACATCGTCAGAGGAACGGTTGATGTCGATTGATGTTCCACAAAACCAAAAGTGCCCAATGCAGGATGGATGGGATGGAGGATGGATGGGATGGGATGGGGTATGGAGAACTGGGATGGGATGGGGTGGGGATGGGATGGGATGGGATGGGATGGGATGGGATGGGATGGATGGGATGCGGATGGGATGGGATGGGATGGGATGGGAATGGAAAGCCCTGATTCGCTGTTCCCGCGATGTCTCCACCTCTCCCATCCTCACCATTATCTCATCCCTTCCTTCCTCTGCCTCTTCCTCTCACCTGTGACAACGTCAGTGGAGACCCGTCAGTCCTTCTTGCCGGCCCTGAGCCGTAGAGGTGGAAGCGTGTAGCGGCGGGGGACAAGCCTCGACAACCGTTCACCCGACGCGATAGGACCCGCCATCGATGGGCAGGGCCTAGTGGGCTGGCCCTGGGCATCCCGGTACTGCAGCGTGAAGGAAGTTCGAAGGACGCCCTCGGGGACGCTCCAGTGTAGCTGCACAGAGCTGGGGTGACGCTGGAGACCCTCAGCTCCTCCAGCACCGCCCGCGCTGGGGGGGCCTCAGATGGGCTTTCCTCCGGTTGGGGCTTTCTGGCGCTGCGGTTCCTCTGAGGCGGGGGCAGTCCTCGGCTCTGCTGCAGCTGCCATGGGCAGGGGATGCTGATGGGTCGTGGCCATCTCAACCTCCACCCTACTGCCTCCAAACCCACCCACCCATCCACACTGCCATATTGGGAACGCATCCGTCTTCTGGCACACATCATCCATCCATCCATCCAGATCCTACTATGCATCCCATCCATCTCATGCCATTCCCATCCATCCTAGACCACTGCTCAGCCAATCAATCCCACCCAGCCTCATAACCACCTTCCATTCCCTTCCATGTGCACAGCAGGAACCCACCCAACAATCCAGACACAGAATCTCGAGAACTTCAGTTGTGCTCGAAGACCTTGTCATGAACACTAAATTTCATGTGATGTATTGATGATGATAGATGAGGATAGATTGGTAATGACTGATAATTAGGCATACAATATGACAATGACATATGGCAATGAATGAGTGGTGTCTACACTGGCGTCGGGACGATAATGCACTGATGATAAGTAGTGCTGATAATGTGAGTCCGAATGATGATGTGATGGTGAGATAACGATTATCACGATGTACGCATATGAAGGTGTACAATGGATATGCGATGAATGAATGGTACATATATTGAATCCATGTTAGTGAATGATGGTGAGAAGAGCTGACTAGAAGATGAGTAAATTAATGTGGTGGTAATAGAAGTATCCATGGATTATCTATGATGTATGGTGATAATGGGAAATGACAAAGATGACGATGTAATGATTGTGAAAAATCAGATTTGATGATTGATGATGATGATTGATGATGAGGTGAATAAGAGATCATAGGATGATGGAGTCCATAAAAGATCTAATGATTGATGAATTGATGGATGATGGTCTTGAATGCGATCATGACCATATGAGAATCGATGAGTGATAATTGATCATGAGGATGATGGATATGAATAATAGATCAGAGTGATGATGATGGTCGATGATAGGATAGTCAATGAAGATGGAACGGATGAGGATGATGATGCAGGACAGGGAGGGTGGGGACAATGGAGACCATGAAATGATGATGAATGATGGACGGATGGTGGTGTGCATCACACAGCTCGAGAAATCGTAGGGTGATGTTGATGTGAAGGTGCACTATCAAACAAAAGTGCTCAATTAGCGGGTGGGGATAGGGATGGGCGATGATGAGGGAAGCGGCCCTGAATTGAGCTGTGCCGAGAGTCTCCACCGGTCAGTCCATCCATCCATCCATTTTTCATCCTCCTTCTCTGCCTTCCCCTCTCACCTGTGACAAACGCTCATGGATGAACCGCGTCGAGTCCCCTGCACGGCCCTAGCCCGTAGAGGTGGAATAGCGGTAGCGCGGACGAATGGGACAGCCCGGCACGCCACCGGTATGCTAGCGGACCTATCGCCATCGATGGGCAGGGCCTGGGCTGGCACTGGGCATCCCGGTACCTGCACGCGTGAAGAGCGCGAAGAGACCCTCGGGACGCTAGCAGAGTGCATGCTGCGCAGAGCATGGCGTGACGCTGAGACCCTCAGCTCATCCAGCACGCCCGCGCTGGGGGGCCTCAGATGGGGCTTCGCCTCGTTGGGTTTCTGGCGCTGCGGTTCCTCTGAGGGCAGGGAGGCAGCTCTCCGGGCTTTTGCTGTGCCCATGAATGCATTGATGGGATGCCAATCCCCGTGTCCATCTGTCCATTCAATCCATGCCCATCCCCTTCCATCCCAACTGTCCCATGCAGCACTGACCGTCCCAGCTCTCATCATCTCCCCGTCCATCTCAGCACAGCCACAGCTGCACCTTTGCTGTCATCGCCTTTCATCTCACCCTGCTCTGGGTCAGCCACCCACCCATCCACTGATGGAACATGGTCAGAGCAGTGACCAACTGCCCCAAGGTCAAACGGCCATCATCCATCTTCATCATCACCATCATCATCATCTTCATCCATCTTTATCATCACATCTCCATCCATCTTCATCATCGTCATCATCCATCTTAATCCGTCATCTTCATCATCCATCATCCCTCATCCACCATGCATTCTCATCCAGCCTCATCCACCATCATCATCCATCCATGCATCCATCATCATCAATCATCAATCTCACTCTTCATCATCATCATCATCATCATCATCATCATCCCTCTTCATCATCATCACCCATCTTCATCCATCATCAACATCAATCATCCATTATTATCATCCTCATCCTTCTTCATCCATCGTGATCATCATAATCATCCATCATCATCCATCATCCATCATTCACCATTCATCATCCATCCCCCATCATCAGCCATCATCATCCATCTTCATCCACCATCCATCACCCATCACCCAACATCCATCTTCATTCATGCATCCCTCATCCATCGTTTTCCACCATCCATCTTCATCTCTGTGTCCATTGTCTATCTTCATCCTGCATCCATTCATCAATCTTCATCCGTTCATCAATTCATCCATCTTCATCCTGCATCCATCAACTTCCACCTTCATCCCCCCATCCATCCCTCCACCCATCCAACCATCAATCCACTGATCGAATTTTGTCAAACCACTGACAAACTACCCCAAAAGTGATCATCCATCATCCGTCTTCATCATCATTCATCATCATCCATCATCCATACATCCTATTATCCAGTATTCCCACCTCCAGCCATCTTCATCATCATTCATCATCAGCCATCATCCATCGCCATGCGGGGGCATCACCCCATGTTCAGCCATCAACCCATCCTGCATCTCCTCCTCTGTGCATTCATTGAAGAGGGCAGTCATCATCCATCTCTCACCGGAACCGTGCATCGTCCATCCTCCATCCATCCATCCAATCCATCCAGTCCATCCATCCATCATCCCTCTACTCCCTCTCTATCCCATCTTTCACCAACGAAATTCCCCATCCCATATCCCTCCCTCTTCCTCCCTCCCCAGCCACTCCCACCCCACCTGCCGTCCCCTCACCTTGTCACGGCCTCGGTGAACACTGTGGTCAATCTTCTTCCTGCCCTGAGCCGTAGAGGTGGAAGCGGTGCGGCGGGACGGGGCACCAGCCCACGGGCACCAGTCACCGAGCGGGACCCCCACCGGCCCATCGTAATGGGCAGGGGCCTGGGGTGGCCCTTGGGCATCCCAGAGGTACTGCAGCGTGAAGGAGTCGAAGAGAGCCCTCCGGGGGACGCTCCAGTGAGCTTGCACAGAGCTGGGGGTGAACGCTGGAGGACCCTTTCAGCTCCTCCAGCACCGCCCGCGCTTGGGGGGCCTGCAGATGGCTTCCTACCGGGTGGGTTTCCGCGCTGCGGTTTCCTCTGAGGGCGGGGCAGCTCTTCGGGCTTGCTGCAGCTGCCATGGACAGGGATGCTGAATGGGCTGGCCATTCAAGTCCACCCACTGCCTCCAACCCACCCATCCATCCACACTGCCATATTGGGGACCATCCATGCGGGCATCCATTATTCACTCATCATCATTGCAGCTGTCCATCCCTCCATCGTTCCATCCTCCATCCACTGCCCATCCATTCCCATTTCATTATCTGTCCATCCGCCATTGCTCATCCATCCACCATCACCCACCATAATCATCCATCATCATCATCATCATAATCAATATAATCATCCATCCATCCATCCATTCACCCATCTATTCATCATTATCATCCATCTTTATCCATCATCCATCATCATCCATCATCCATCTTCATCCAGTCCGTTCCATTCATCATTTTCTCGATTCATGGCATCAGTCCGTCATCATCGCCATCATATCATCACCCTCCATCTTCTTCCATCTGCCCATCTTCATTCATCCATCCATCATCCATCTTCGTCATCACCATCATGCATCCTCCAGTACCATCAATCCATCATCTCATCATGTCAATCTTATCCAGGGCCATCCACCCAGTCCAGCCATCCACCCATCCCTCATCTCTTCCTCTGTTCTCCGTCAAACGTGCCAACAGTTTTGCATCCAATCTTCACTGGAACCGTGCATTGATCCATCCATCCATGGAACCCGTCCAATCATCATCCATCCATCCATCCATGGAACCGTCCAATCGTCATCCATCCATCTATCCATTCATGGAACCGTCCAATCATCATAAATTCAAATATCTATCCATGGAATCTTCCAATCATCCATCCATACCATCCATTCCATCCATCCATCCATCCATCCATCCATCCATTTATCCATCCACGGAACTTGTCCAACCATATACATCATCTATTTGAACTCTCCAAACATCACCCATCCCTTGATCTAGGGAACCGTCCAATAATCATTGGATGAAGAATGGAATGGATGGATGATGGATGGATGGATGGATGGATGGCATGGCATGATGGAATGGGTGTGGATGGATGGACGGGTGGATGGACTGAAGAAGATTTGAAGAATGATGATGACTGAGGAATAACGATGATAGACGAAAATTACAGAAGATTAAAATGATGGATAATGACGCATTAGAGATGGAGGATGATGATGGCATTTGTTTGCACATGTTGGTCACTCAGTCACTGGAAGGGTCCATGGTTGATTGGGTGAGGGCCAAGTCAGGGGGTGCTCACTGAGGGATGGAATGGGGGTGGGGCCTCTTGATCCATCCACCTCTGGATCCATCCATCCACTGTCCATTCCATTCCATCCATCCATGTCCATATCCATCATCCATCCATCCATTCTCTCCATCAATCGTCTCCATCTTTCCAATCCTGTTTCCTCTCTATCCCTCTTCCCACCCTCTCCTCACTCCATAATCCCTCCCTCTCTCCCTCCTCCAGCCACATCCCACCCCCACCTGACCGTCCCCCTCACCTGTCACGGGCTCGTGTGGACACGTGGTCCAACTTTCTTCCTGGCCCTGAGGCCCGTAGAGGTGGAAGCCATCACTTGGGTAAGCGGGCGGGACGGGACAGCAGCCCCGCACTCGTTCAACCGAGCGACCGCCAGCGCAGGCCGGCTGGGGGCTGGGGCCTGGTCTTGGGTGTGGCTGGTCTCTCCCTGTTGGTTTACGATGTTACTGCAGCGGTGTAGGAGTATGCGAAGGAGCCCTCGGGACGCTCCGAGCCTGCAGCTGCACAGAGGGTGGGGTGACGCTGGAGACCCTCAGCTCCCCAGCACCGCCCGGCGCTGGGGGGGCCTCCAGATGGGGCTTTCCTCCTGGTATGGGTTTTGGCCGCTGCGGTTCCTCTGAGGGCGGGGGCAGCTCCTCGGCTCTGCTGCAGCTGCCATGGAAGGGGATGCTGTCGGTTCACCGTGGCATGCTCACGTCCACCCACTGCCTCCATTCCAACCCATCCATCAACACAAGTGGACCCCCATTTGGCATTCCTCAAGGGACACCTCTTTTTGACTTCAAAACCCTTCAGTTCCGCCCCAATCCGCCCACCCCCATCAATCCATTGCCCTCCAGCCTCTTTTCCATCCCTCCATCGTTCATCATCCATCCACCCATCCATTCCCATTTCCATTTATTCTGTTTCCCATTCCGCCATTGCTGTCACTCATGCACCATTCACCCACCATCATCATTTCCAGCTCATCATCACCATCATCATCACCATCATCATCATCATCATCAATATAATCATCCATCCATCCACCCTCATCCACCTGAATCTACCACTATCCTCATTATCATTTTCCATGCTCCCATCCCGTCCATCCATCCATCCATCTTCAACATCTTCATTAAACATCATCCATCTTCTATCATCTGTCTATGTAAAACACTATCATCATTTTCATCCGTCATGCACATCTGTCATCCATCGCCACAATCATTTCATCACCCTCCACTTCTTCTTTCATCATGTCATCTTCCATTCATCATCCTCATCTCACTCCTTCTCATCCATCTCATCATCTTCACATCATCATATCATCATCATCATCATCATCATCCATTTCATCATCCAGGGGCCACCACCTATTCCAATGCCACCCACCCCACTCACCTCATCCTCATCTCCTCCTTCATCAATGTCCATCAGTTGCATCCATCTCTCAGTGGAACCGTGCATTGATCCATCATCAATGGAACCGTCAATCATCATCCAGTCCATCTTCTATTCCATTCCATCCATTTCATCCATTTTTCTTATTATGTCACTGTGCCATCAACTCCATAGAGTCATCCATTCCATATTCAACCTCCGGAATTCTCATCAGTCCGTCTCATACTCATCTTCTTTGGGATCCAGTCGCCATCATCGATGGATGAGTGTCGGTATATGGTTGGATTGGGTATGGGTGTGGCATTGGATGGATAGGATATGGATTGATTGAAAGAGTTTGAGCAATGAAGATGCGTCTGTTGGATGACATTAGCGATTGAAACATGAAAAATACTGGGCAGATATGATGATGGATATTGATGGCAATGATGGATCAGAGATGGAGCTTGATGATGGCAGGTGGATTTGCGATGTTGGTCACTCGAAACTGGGTGGGGGTCCATGGTCGTTGGTGTGGTTGCCATGTCCAGTGGATGCTCAATTGAGGGGATGGGATGGTTCAATGTGGGTGGGGCCTGCGTTGATCCTCCACACGTCTGGATCCACCACACCCACCATTCCATCCTCCATGTGCCTTGCGGAAAGATTTCATCATCTCTAATCCATCAAGTCCATCCATCCATCCATCCATCATCGATCCATTGGTCCATCAATCCACGGTCCATGCACTGTCCGTCCATTCCCATTGCATTATGTGCCTATCCTCCATTGCTCATCCATCCTCCATGCATCCTCATCATCATCCATCCATCATCAACATCACATCAATCATCACGGCGTATATCATCATCATCTTCATGCTCCATCTATTCATCATCAATCATCGACATACTTCATCAAACATCATACATTATATCACCCATCATCTGTATCCTCCTTATTCAATCTTTCATCCCTCATCCCTCTTTACCCATCATCCATCAACCATCGTCATCATCCATCCTCCACCTTCATCATCATTCATCACCATCCATCATTGATCTCTCACCCACCCATTCACCCATCCATCTGCTATCCATCTTCATCCATTTATCCACCATCCATCCATGGAACAGTCCAATCATCATCATCATCCTATAACAGTCCGCCTCCGTCTCTTTCCACTCGTCTCTTTAATACATCTTCACCCACCTTCCGTCCATCCCGATTATCCCTCCCTGATTCCCTCCTTCCTCAGCACTCCCCCCGCCACCCCGCTGACCGTTCCCTCTCACTGGCATTGCTACAGCCTCGGATGTTGGATTCCCGACCGTTAGATGTGACTTGAATGTTTTTACCTACGCCTGAGGTAGAGTGGATACCTTAGGTTGTCCAGGTCATCGTCGGGGAACGGGGACAGCCCCTCAGGCTGTGTGGGCACCTCACCGGCGGGACCGCCTCGATGGCAGGGCCTGGGCTGGCTCACTGGGCATATCCGCGTTGTACTGCAGCGGTTGAAGGAGTCGAGGAGTTCCCTCTAGGGAGACGCCCAGTGCAGCTGCACAGAGCTGGGGGTGGCACGCTGGGAGACCTCAGCTCTTCCATGCACCGCTCTCCGCCCCCAGCTCGCCTCGCTTTCGGAGACTGCTCAGTTTGGTGGTTCTCAGTTATGGCTCCTCAGCCTGGGGCTCCTTGAGTCGGAGCAGCCCTGGCACATATTTTTGACGCGTGAGTGTCATTTCTTTAAGTAATGCTGGTCTGGCTACGGTTAGTGCGACTGACTTAATCCTTTGGTGTGGACTGATAGGTATGGAGCGGATTGATGTATAGTCTGGCGTATGGGGTGTTGTTCCTAGGTTTGTTTGTGTGATGTTTAGCTGATTTCTTAGGTAATGTCGCGTTTAGTGTTTCTTGTAGGTCGTCAGTGGTGCGGATGACTCGTCAACGCACGGTCGGCATCTCTCGTGCGATCATCCGTCCTATCCATCTATCCAATCCATCATCCATCATCCATCTACATCCAGGGCCATCACCCATGTCCAGCCATCCACCCATCCCTCATCTCTTCCTCCGTCCATCCCTCCAATCATCCATCAGCGCATCCATGTCTCACTGGAACCGTGCATCGATCAATCCATCCATGGAACCGTGCAATCATCATCTCACCAACCATCTTTGTCCTCCTCCCGATTTCCATCTGTGGCCCACACATTCCATCACCCATTTCCCCTCCTCATCAACAACCCGGTGTTGCCTCAATGCACTTTCTCCTACAACTGATTCCTCAGCTTCTCCCGCCATTGGACCATTCTATGAATTGATCAGGATGCATGCTGTCCTTAACGGCGCAAACAAGAACCCCAGAATCCATTCCTTCTCATCAAATTAATCATCCATCACCCATCATCCATCTATCCATTCATCCATACCATTCTCCATCATTCCATCCATCCATCCATCCATCCACATTCATCCCACCTTCCTTCCTCACCCATCCCCCACCCATCCACCCATCTCATCCTCTTCTTCATGTTGATGACGATGATGATAAATGGATGTTTGAGAGTGGATCGGAACAAGATGATGGTGATAGATGGTGATACAGATCAGCCCCCCCCCCCCTTGATGATGATGATGATGATGGATATGTGAGGAAGATATGATGATGATGGATGGAGTAACATCAGTGTATGTCTGATGATGGCATGTGATGATCGGTGATTATTGTATGCATCATGTGATGGATGGCAATAATGGATCATGGTGATGTTGATAAGGTACCTTGATAACAAATCACGATCATGATGATTTTTGACGATGGCTGAAGTATCGCGGCATGACATATATTATGAGTTGATGGTGATAATGGTATATGGTGATTGATGATGTGTGTTGATAATGATCATTGGTTGATGTTATGATAGACTGGTGGAAATGATCGGGTGATGATGTGGATGGTTAGATAATGGATATCGGTGATGATTATAAGGGATGGTGAAAATGGATCTAGGTGATATGTGATGATGGTTGCATGATGATAATAGGATTTCTCATTGATGGTGATGATGGATGGGGATGGTGATAACGGATCGTGACAATGTGTTGATGATGTCGCTGAAACGAATTGCATGATAAGTGATTATAATGTGGACACAACTAAAGGATGCAAGGATCAAGCTGATTTTGAATGGTGACAATAGATCATGATGATGAGGATGATGATGGATGGTGATTGGGTGGGTGCCAAGTCAGTGGGTGCTCACTGAGGGGTGGGGCCTCGTGGTCCATCCATCCATCCACCTCTTCCATCATCTCGTCCATGCCTCTCCAGAGCATCCCTCTACCCTGTGACACCGTTCAGTGGAGCTGCCGGTAGTCCTGGCTGCCGGCCCTGAGCCCGTAGAGGTGGAAGCCCAGGTAGCGGCGGACGGGGACAGCCCCGGCACCGTCACCGAGCGGGACCCGCCATCGATGGGCAGGGCCTGGGGCTGGCCTGGCATCCCGGTACTGCAGGCGTGAAGGAGTTCGAAGGAGACCCTCGGGGACGCTCCACGTGCAGCTGCAGAGCTGGGAGGTGACGCTGGAGACCCTCAGCTCCTCCAGCAGCCGCCCGCGCTGGGGGGGCCTCAGATGGGGCGTCCCCGTTTGGGTTTCGCTCTTCCGGTCCTCTCGCGCTGCGGTTCCTCTGAGGGCGGGGGCAGCTCCTCGGGCTCTGCTGCAGCTGCCATGGACAGGGGATGCTGATGGGCGTGGCCATCTCAACCTCCACCCACTGCCTCCAAACCCATCCACCCATCCACACTGCCATATTGGGAACCATCCCTTCTGGCACCTATCATCCATCCATCCATCCATCCATCCATCCATCCACTGTCCATCCATTCCCATTCTATTATCTGTCCATGATCCATTGTTCATCCATCGCCCATCACCCATCATCATCGTCGTCATCATCATCAACACATTCACCCATCCATCACCCATGCACCTTCTTCCTTCCATGTGGACAGGGACCCACCCAACATCCAGAAGAGAATCGGTAGAACCATTCGTGTTTCAACCTTCATGGACCGACAATGATGGTGATGATGATGATGAATAATGATAATGTATCATGAGAAAGATGATCATGATGATGATGATGGTGAATAATGATAATGTATCATGAGAAAGATGATGAAGGATGATGATGGTGATAATAGGTCATGATTATGATGAGAAGGAATGATGATAATGGATCAACATGATGATGATGCTGATAACTTATTAAGACGATGATGATGATGACAGACGTTGATAACGGATCAGGATGATGATGATGCTGGTGATAAGCGATCATGACGAAGATGATGATGATGGAGGTTGATAACGGATCATGATGATGATGATGATGATAGACGGTAATATCAGACCATGACTTTGATGATGATGGATGGTGATAATGGATCATGGTGATGGTGATGATGATGGATCGTAATAGTAGCTCATGATCATGGTGATGATGATGACGGTGGTGATAATGGATGATGATGATGACGATGATGATGATGATGGATGGTGACTGGGCGAGTGCCAAGTCAGTAGGTGATCACTGAGTGATGGGGATGGAAAGGGGGTGGGGCCACTTCATTCATCCATATATCCATTCCTCCATCCACCCATCTATCCATCATTATCATCCATCTTCGTCCATCCATCATCCATCTTCAACCATCTTCATTCAACCATCATCCATCTTCATCCATCTGTCTATCATCATTTTCATCCGTCATGCATCATCTGTCATCCATCGCCATCATCATTCATCACCCTCCATCTTCTTCCATCTGTCCATCTTCATTCATCCATCCATCATCCATCCTCCATCCATCATCCATCATCATCATCATCATCCATCATCATCCAGGGCCATCACCCATGTCCAGCCACCCACCCCTCCCTCATCTCTTCCTCTGTTCATCCATCAAAGTGTCCATCAGTGCATCCATCTCTCAGTGGAACCGTGCATTGATCCATCTATCAATGGAACCGTCCAATCATCATCCATCCATCCATCCATCCATCCATCCATCCATCCATCCATCCACGGAACCATCCAACCATAATCATCCATCCATTTAACCCTCCAATCATCACCCATCCCTCGATCCATGGAACCGTCCAATCATCATGGATGATGGATGGGTGGATGGATGGGTGGATGGATGGATGGATGGATGGATGGATGGGTGGATGGATGGATAGGATTGATTGAAGAAGTTTGAGCAATGAAGATGACGGATGAATAACGATGAAACATGAAAATTACGGCAGATGAAAATGATGGATAATGATGGCTAATGATGGATCAGAGATGGAGGATGATGATGGCAGTGGATTGCAGATGTTGGTCTACTCGATGTTGGGTGTGTTGGGTCATGGTTCGTGTGTTGATGTTAGGGTTATAGACCGGATTACCCCAATGTTTCAAGGCATTTGGATTTCATCTTAGTGTGTCATGTCCTGCTGTTTATGAGTGAGTTATTTTCTGTCAGGGCTTTGTTGATTGTGTTTTAAACATGAGTGTTTAGGAATGCTCGTATGCATCCATGCAACTGTTGTCTTGTCTGGTCTGTTTTTTTTAAGTGCAAATGTTGTGAGTATTTGATATGAGGCTAGTTGGTTTTTGACACTCTTATTTGGGTTAGGATAGTGGAGGATACCAGTGTTTCGGATGGGCAGATTTGCATGAGGTTTTTTCCTGCAGTGGGACCTCATTCTTTAGTCCCCCGTAGTTACCAGTTTTGTTGTAACGGGTTACGATAGTCTTTAGAATGTAGTTCTGATTTCTGTTTGTGTGTAATAAAATTGTGCATTGTTCTTCTTTTGTTCTATTGATTATGGCTTAGTTTGCATTTTTTTCATGGTGAGTTTGTGATTTCCATGTACGTTATTTGTTAGATTTTTAAGAGTGTTTTGTTTTTGTATTTTTGGTATTCCAGAGCTGATTCGTTTTTGGAACTTCTTTAAAACACTGGAGTTCGCCCGCTGGATATATTACAAGAAGGTAGTTTGTGTGTCAGCCTTCTTTCTATGGTGCTTAACCCAGTTTTAGCATTGTATGAATAGGGATAAGGTTTGAAGCTTCATATTGTCCCATCAGTGGTCTATTTTTACTGGAGATTTGCAGGTTTTTTGTATTGTTTATTTTTGTTCTGCTCTTCTTTTTTATGAGAATTGGTATGGCATATTCAGGTTTCA
>VKON01004270.1:0-12095 GCA_009741485.1 Malurus cyaneus samueli
AGCATCAGAGATGAGAGACAGCATCAGAGATGAGAGACAGCATCAGAGATGAGAGACAGCATCAGCCTCAGGGCTGGGCTGCAGGGCTGCCTTACAGGGGCAGCTCTTCAAAAACCCCAATTCTCTTTCAATCTATTTCACTCAGATCTACGAGAGGAAACAACTCATTTCTGAGTATTAAAAAGAAATAAATTCCCCTCTTTTCCCTGAACATTTGTCTTTTTTTTTAATGTGAGACTGATTCACTCTAAAAGTAGCAAAACAGAAAAGTAGTGAAATAGCAAATGAGAACTTTCTACCCCACAAAGAAACAAGCTGAAGGTGAGAGCTTTGCTCACCATTACACCCCAGCATTCCACAGGATCTGGAGATGTGCAGTTCTGAACACCCATCCTGCTGTTCCATGGCACCACAGCCTCTGAATTCCCTGCCTGCTGCAGCTCCCAGGGCTCTGACAGCTTCCACACCACATTAAAGAGCAGGAGCTGAACGCACTAATTTGTCAGGTGATCAAAACAGGACTTGGTAACACTTAATTACTGTCATTTAAACAGAGAGGAAAGAATGGAACAGCTACAGATGGTGCTGGACAACTGACCCATGGCTGTACTCCAGACGATCAAATCCAGCAATGCTTTCCAAATTTTAAATATTAAATATGGGCATAATTTTAGCAACTATTTAGCAACTATTTTTAATTTGTTTAAACATAAAGTAGCTTCTTAATTCACAAAAGGTCTTTGCAGCTTCTGCAGGCTCCTTTTTGTGCACAAACCCAAAGTGCACAAAACACACAAAACACACAAAACACGCAAAACACACAAAATACACAAAACACACAAAATACACAAAACACACAAAACACACCAAACACACCAAACACACAAAACACACAAAACACACAAAGCACACAACCTGAAAAGAACCTGGAGCAGTCACTGGGCACCAGCACAAAACCTAGAAAGGTTTCATTCTGCCATCATTTACGTAATTTACATCATACAGTTTAATTTTTTAAACTGTCATGTGAAATAAATAAATACCAAGCTCAGCTATCTTTCAAAGCAGTGAGGTTAATAAGGGAGAAGAACATAAAGAGAAATCAGGATTAAATCACTTGGTGTGTCCCTCTCATCTTTGGAGGAAACAAAACTCTCTCTCCTGGAATTAATCCATGCGAATTCAGTGAAATCATACCAACACAAAGTAACCAATTTTGCTTCCTCCCAGAACTGCTCCTCATTTCAAACAGCACTTTTTGCTAACCCTCCGCACTATTTTGCCAAGTTAGGAACGGTCCAGAGAAATCTGGAGCTGAACAGTCTTTCCAGGAACCTGAACAAGGAGTGGAAGTGCTGTGAGATAAGCTGATTCCACAAGCTGTGCCCTCACCGCCCCTTCCCTGTCCTGCTGCAACACACCACGTCAGCAAACTGGGCATCAGCAGCCATTCTCCGCTGTAAGAGCAGCACTCCAGCCACCGATCCCCACCCTGGAAAACACTGAGAACCTTTGATGCCAGCCTAGAGCTGGATCAGATCGTGGCAGTGGAAAGCACTAGACTGGATTATTCTCTTTAAAATCCACTTTATCAACGTCCCTTTATTGACAAAAGCCTGCAGTTCTTTCAACTAACCCTCAATGTGTGTCTCATCAGTTCAATCCTGAATGCTCCTGATGGAAAGGATAAATCATCAATATTCATAAATCAACGCACAACCTGAAAGATTCTACGGCAAACCGTGGCTCAGGACCTGACAAGCAGGTTGACTTAAAATCTCATTCAACAGCAGTAATCCCCCATGTTCTGTGACAGGAGGGGTGAGACAGAGCTCGAATCCAATTTGGTTCGTTCCTGCAGGGAACTGTTGAGCACTGCGGAGGAGTGGACAGGACCACAGCAGAGCACAGGAACAACAGAGTGCCCAATCGAAGGGAGCCTCCCACACTTCTGCGGCTGATGCCTGATGGTTTTGCTTTTCCTTTACGCGCGTAACCCCTGCATCCCGACCCTAAGCCCACTTGTAATTCTAGTGAATTCCGGCTCAGTTTAGGATCTGCTGGCAACAGACCAAACATCCAGGAAGGCTCAGTGTGCCCGTCATCTAAACCCGTGCTCAGCCTTGGGTGAAGCCTCTGTCCAGAACATCTTGTGTAACCTGGGCTCTGACCTCACCAGATTCAAAATAGGGACATCGCGCAATTTGGAAGTTGCTATTGAGGAACCAGAAGATCAATCCTTGAAACTAAACCTGTATCTTAGGGAATCCTAAAGATTGCTAAATTCCGAAATCTAAAACCGTGTATCTATGGAATCCAGATAGATATAATCGAATCCTTAAAACGACCCCATGCGTACACCGGGTGGCGATCTGCCATCAGGTTTTTTTTGTGTACCTGGGATGCCAAATACCGAGGTAAACCCTTTTATCCCCTCAAAAAACCCTGCTGCATATCCAAAAACGCCTTTCAAGGCAACAGTAGTTCCTAACTAACATCCAGATGTGCTAACGAGGCTCTGCAGACCTAACAAAGAAACACCAGCATTTCTCCAAAGTCAAAAACCAGATGGGATCATTTGGTCCTGAACATAATTTGCTGCTTCCAACGAATTTCAGCGAGCCTTGGCAACAAGGCATGTGTATTTGGGAAAACAGACATTGGGGTCAGCCTGGGAAGGAGAGAGGCCTCCCAGACTGCTCCACATCACTCACTTAACACTTGGGACAAATGACTGAATGTTCTTGACATGAGCTTTTCTGATTGTGTGCCTCTTTCCTGCAAATCGCTTCAGAATTTGACTGATTTTGACTCTGCCCAGCACAGTTCCTGACTGTAACAAAGCCCACGCTGGTTTCTATTATGCACAGCCTTTCAAAAGTGACAGTGTAAAATGCGCAGTGAAATGGTTAATTCTACCTATTCCTCCTGCTGAACAGAGCGAAGCTGAAAACGAGCGTGAAGGCCAATGCTAAACGTAACGCTTGTCCCAGACGCGATAAGATTCCAAACACCATCATCTTCCCACAAAGAGCAGTGTGCTTGGAGGTTGGATGTGCCTAAATGACGTTGCCACTAATCGGCATCAGCTAACGCACGAGGAGATGTAAGGCCGACGATCACAGCGATCATGTAGCTTCGAGCAGACAAAGAACTGATAGAACGCACGCACGACTTCCCTTGACGGAGTACACCAATTACTCCACCGAGGTATGCGTCGCGTGATCTCTAGTGAGTGTAGTCCGCACTAGATAAAGATGCACTACTCGCTCTATACGCGTGCTCATCTGCTGGCGAGAGCAGCACACAAGATGATCGAAGTACATATACGCTGCAGACGATCATACTCAACCCGAGGAAAGCGGGCTGTATGCTAGCAGATCAGAACTTATCTCCGATCGAGTGTGAATGACGTGATGCCATCATCGGATTCGTAGTGTGTGCGATGTGAGTGCATAAGCACGCGCCGCGACTGATCCGACGAGCGAGCCAAGCAGGACCAGCACTCACCCGGTGCGATAATACATCCGAAACACACTGGCGCAAGTGACAGCTGCACAGAACAGCGATCGACTTCAGTAAGACTCACGGTCGAATAATATACTCGAGTCACCGCATCGAATGCCGCGCATCTGCACGCCGCACACTCAATATGCGCGCTGAGATACCTTCAACCTACTCAAGCAATGTCATCTGCACGACTTCCAAATCCAAATACACACAGTAAAACCGCCCAAAGTGACTGTTAGAGGCGCGCAGCGCGGCGAAGACAGACGAGCGTCGCGCACGCGCATGGCCATAACGAGCGCAGTACCGGAATCGAGGAGCAATACTAAGACTCGCTAGCAATCACTGCACGAGAGTTCGCCAGCCGAGCAGTCTAAGATTGATATCGATGCTGTCTGCCACTACATCGCGTCTTCCACGAATCTGTAAGAGAATGAGCGGGAACGACAGTATGCTAATCCGAATTACCGCCGTTGCAGTGAGTGAACGCTTACTGTACAGGAAGGAGCTCACACATATGCGAGACAGCCGATGGACAACCGCAGCTTGAGCGCACCTAGACAGCCAAGGATAGGTAGATAGAAGTAGTGCAGTAGATGAGAACTAGCATACAGCGAGATGGGCACGATGCAGTGGCGCGTACGGCACACTCTGGTACGTGATGACGATCGCACGATAAGTCAGCGCTATCTTTTCAGAGCTAGAAGTAGCTGATGTGAGAGCAAGGCAGATATGCACTGCGGCGGCTATAACTCACTCGACTCAGACTCATCCATCTACCTTAGCTAGCATCCACCAGAGAGAAGAATAGACGTGAGAGATGGTAGTAGCCGAGTTCAATACAGCTCGCCGAAGACGAGGTCGCGTCAGCGTGAATGCAGCGCAGCACATATATACCGAGAGGCAGCAGCTGCGAGATACGGTCACATCAAAAGAGAAACATCGGGCCTCATGTGCCTGCTCAGTACAGATAACGCATGCTTGATAACGCTGCGATCGATGTAGCTGAATAGGCATGTGGACATACCGGTGTAACATAGATGCTGACAGGAGCATCTGCGATGTAGAGAAAATGCCCATGGATCATGAGACCCGAGCGCTCGATGTATCAGACTGCACGACAGTATCGTCACCGCATATCGTGATGAAAGTGTGGCTAACTCAGACAGCTAACCTCCGACCGTAGGGATAGCTCACAGGTGTCGAGATGACCATATATACAGCTACTACTGAATGGATAAGCTAAGCACTATATAGATGAAGTTACACTACAGAAGATCCAAGTCAGACGTAGTCCTTACCGCAGTCGATTTGCACAAGAGTAGAGTCTCCGAAGTATCCGCACCGATGACAGACCCTGATTACTATATGAGCGACAAGGGATCAGCTAAGGAGAGAACAATGCGATATCGCAAACGCACTGCAGCGTAGGAGAGCGCAGCGAGAACTGTAGATCTAGTGGCACATAGCGCGCGAGCATAATGTGCGATCGTGACGAAAGCCGAGGCGATGACAGCCAAGCGCAGTGTGAGGCAATCAGATCAGCTCCAAGCAGCAGGTTTTGGTGAGGGTGAGCTCAGATCAGCTCCCAGCAGCAGGTTTTGGTGAGGGTCAGATCAGATCAGCTCCAAGCAGCAGGTTTTGGTGAGGATAGAAGACAGCTCCCGCACAGGTGTGGGAGTCAGATACGCCCAGCAGCAGTGGTGAGGGTGAGCCAGTCCTCGAGTTGGACGGTACTCGCAGCGTGGGACCAGATCAGTAGCTCCCAGCAGCAGGGTTTGGGGAAGCTCAGATCAGATGGCTCCAGCAGCAGGGTTTGGGGAAGCTCAGATCAGATGAGCTCCCAGCAGCAGGGTTTGGGGAAGCTCAGATCAGCTCCAAGCAGCAGGTTTTGGTGAGGTCAGATCAGTTGGAACCAGCAGGTTTTGGGGAAGCTCAGATCAGCTCCAAGCAGCAGGTTTTGGGGAAGCTCAGATTAGTGGGACCGCAGGTTGGAAGCCAATCAGCTCCCAGCAAGGTTGGAAGCCAGACAAGAGCTCCAGCAGCAGGTTTGGGAACTCATCAGCTCCAAGCAGCAGGGGGAAGCTCAGATTAGTGGGGACCAGCAGGGTTGTAAGCTAGATCAGCCAAGCCGTGGGAGACAGATCAGAATCAGCAGGTTTGGGGAAGCTCAGCAGCTCCAAGCGAGTTTGGGAAGCTAGATCTAGCTGTCCAATCAGCAGGTTTGGGGAAGCTCATCAGCTCAAGAGCAGGTTTTGGGGAAGCTCAGTTGAGTGGGCCAGCAGGGTTTGGGTGAAGCCAGACGGTCGCACCCAGCAGGGTTTGGTGAAGCTCAGATCAGCTCCCAGCAGCAGGTTTTGGTGACGGTCAGATCAGATCAGCTCCCAGCAGCAGGGTTTGGGAACGTCGATCAGATCAGCTCCAAGCAGCAGGGTTTGGGGAAGCTCAGATTAGTGGGAACCAGCAGGGTTTGGTGAACCAGAACTCCAGCAGCAGTTTGGTGAGATCAGTCAGTTGGAACCAGAGGGTTTGGTGAAGCAGACACTCCACCGCAGAGTTGGAACAAGCAGCCCCAGCCTAGTGGCTGGGCCAAGCACAGCCAGCCTCCACACAGCACGCCAGGGCACCTGACCTGTCCCTCTCTGCCGCGGACATGTCCCAGCCGCTGGCCGCTGCCCAGGACCCTGCTGCAGTGACAGTGACAGCGTGCCCTCCCCTCTCTGCAGCTCCCACAAGATTTGCATTTGCCATCCATCTCCCCATTGTTCAGACATCTTTATCTCAGCTTTCAGGAAACGCCGATGACTCATCTATCGGAACATCTGACGAAGCTAACGTAATTTCAAAAACCAGTTCTACTTCGGCTTATTTACAAGCAAAAAAAAGAGAGAAGAAATGTTTCAATTGGTAAAATCAATTTCTGTTGCAAAACATTTCCTGATTTAGGAGGTGAGCTTATTTTTGCCGTAGACAGCTAACAGGCTTTGAGGACCAAATTTAGGAAAAACCCCTATGGCATTTAACGGCAGCCAGCGGAGCTGACTCAGCCGCTCCAGGGCATAATTTGAATACACCTATCTCTGGTTTACATTCCCCTATATTCAAGGCCAGTAATCCGCGCACCGTCATCTCGTTCTGTGCTCCCCAGGCCGCCTCGCAGGCTTCAGCACAATTAGCAGCAGAGGATAAGATGATAATATCTCCTGGGGCGTCCTGGCCTAGACTGGTGCAGCTCCTCAGAGGGCACGTAGCCATGACCTGGGTAATATTAGTAATTTTTATTTGTTTTTAGTGTTTTAACCAACCTGAAAGTTTCATAAGCTGGCATCTATTCTTGCTCTCCTCAGCTGGCACGGGTCTGGGTGGCTGCAGGCCCATGTGCTCTGTCCTGCCAGTAGGATTACCTGGGGCAGGGCCAGAGCAAAGGGCAACGTGTCCAGTGCCAGGGTCCCATCCGAGTATCGCACTGCTTCGTTTATTCCCAATACAGAGAAATCGATAGCAGTCCAGCTCGCAGGTGCTCACACGCCCTGACTCACTGCCAATCCTCGCCTCACTTCCGAATCACACCCAAATCCTGAGGGGCACTGTCAGGTGCCCAGGGTCCCCTCGAGTGTCTGTTTATGTCCAAACACGCAGAACTCGAGCACTCCTAGCCCCAGGGCTTGCAGCTCTGCGTGCTCACAACTGCTGCTCAGCCTCCACACGCAACTACCCTAACTCCACCAAACTCCTGGAGGGCACTGTCAGTGCCCAGGGTCCCCTCGAGTGTCTGTTTATGTCCCAAACACAGCAGAACTCAGAGCATCTGCCCCAGGCTGCAGCTCTGCAGTGCTCACACCTGCTGACTCGCTCCACACCGCACTCACTCCTAACTCACCACCAAATCCTGGAGGCACTGTCAGTGCCCAGGGTCCCTCGAGTGTCTGTTTATGTCCCAAACACAGCAGAACTCAGCAGCACTCCTGCCCCAGGGCTTGCAGCTCTGCAGTGCTCGACACCTGCCTGACTCAGCTCCACACCGCACTCACTCCTAACTCACACCAATCCGGAGTGACAGAGCACAGCATCACAGCGGCTGGGCTGGAGGGACCTCAAGGTCACCCATCTCAACTCCTGGAAGATCAGGAGTTGTAAAGAAAAATTCAGTGATTGAGTATCTGTCTTATGTCCAAGACACAATGCAAAAGTAGCTGTCGATTAATACTAGTATACATACAAGGATAAGGAAATCACAGTATTTTAACATTAAGGTCAAATTTTCAGAGTACTGCCTATTTTAGTAAGATACAAGGACATTACATCCATATGAATTACTGAAAAATAAAAATTACTTTTGAATGTCCCAACCAAAAACCCTTTCAATCTGTACTGAAGTATTAACTGACCTTATAAGGTCCAGACAGGCTGCATGCAGCATTTCCCTACACTGTTTTTGCAGAACATCTCAAGTTTGGGATATTGCAGACAACGGTAAAAACCAGTGAGCAGTGCAGGCGAGCTCACACACACCCATGACACAGAGCTGAAAAACAAAACCAAACAGAGCAACGGCTCAGCAAGGACGACTGGGAACACCCCGAAAGGGATATTCCATTTTCTGTTCTGCACGGGTATTCTTGTACATGGTACAGTGATTGAACTGAGCAGCCAGCCCGGGGGCTGGGGAGCTGCTGGAACCACGGGCACACGGCAGGGCACGCAGGATCCTGCCCCAAATGCAGGAGGGACAGACAGCCAGAACCTGGGAGCCTCTCCAGCACACAGCAGCCTCAGCCACGGCCAAGCTTCCAGCGTGAGCACGCAAACAGCTCTGGCTCGCAGAGTATTTTAAACAAGCAGATTCCTCCCAGCTCCAGCTCCAGCTCCCCAGCTCCCAGCTCCCAGCCCCCAGCCCGCGCGCGACCAGGGCAGACTCGCGAACGCACAGTGCAGCAGCTCCTCCAGTCTGCACAGCGGCACGGCAGCTCCTCCTGCCTCACAGGGCAACGACTCCTCCTGATCTGCACAGGACACACTCCGCTGCTCCTGAGCACAGGGCAGCAGCTCCTCCTGTCCATGCACAGGCAGCACTCCTCCTCTGCACAGGCAGCAGCTCCTCTGTCCACAGGGCAAGCAGCTCTCCTGTCCTGCACTCCTCCTGTCCTGCACAGGCAGCAGCTCCGCCATCTGCACAGGCAGCAGCTCCTCACTGATCAAGGGCAGCAGCTCCTCCTGCTCCAGCACAGGGCAGCAGCTCCTCGTCCTGCACAGGGGCAGCAGCTCCTCCTGTCCTGCAGCTCCTCCTGTCCTGCAAAGCCCCGTCCATAAGTCCTGTGGGGATCGCACAGTAGAAGACGTACGATTACCCACGGATCACCACCGGAACCTTAAACAGGGCCTGCAAGGTCAGCCTTGGCTCCTGCATTAAACAGGGAAGGAAGCAGCTCTTGCTGAGCAGCAGCCAAGGGACGCCACACAGCACAGGGGACAGTCACACAGCACAAGGGACAGCACAAGACAGGACACGCACGGTGCATCACACGGAGCAAGACACAGGCACGAGGAAGGACAAGTCCACACAGCACAGGGCAGTCACAACTGCCAGGGAAGCCGGGAAGGCAGTCAGGCCACTGTCCATCCACAAACACTGACACGAACCTCCTGCTGCCCGGCAATCCCAAAGCAAGCACCGACACTGCCACCCTGCTTCACAGTGCCACCAGCACTGCCACCCGTCGCACTGGTTATACAGTGCCACCAGGCACATGCCACCCTGCTTGCCAACAGATGCCACCAGCACTGCACCCTGCATGTTATACAGTGCCACCCAGCCGACCCGCTTACAAGTGCCCACCAGCACTGCACCTGCCACTGTTACACAAGATGCCGACGCAGCACTTGCCGACCCCTCGCGCATTTACAGTTCGCACCCAGCACTGCCACCCTGCTGTTACACAGTGCCACGTCACACTGCCACCCTGCACTAGGTAACAGTGCCCACCAGCACGCCACCCTAGCACTAGTCTATACGCTGCCGCCACCACCCTGTTTACAGTGCCACCACATGCCAACCCTGCTTACAGTGCCACCACACGCCACCCTGCTTCAAGTGGCCACCAGCACTGCACCCCCTCCTACACCGCCACCAGCACGCCACAACTCGGCTCACAGTGCCACCACAACTGCCACCCATAACCGCTTCACATCCACCAAGCAACTGCCACCCCACAGCGGCCACGGGCACCGTGCCGCGACCACACCATCTCACTACCAACAGCACCTCCCCGCTGACCACACCACTCACTGACAACGTACCATCTCAGACCACACAAAAATTCCCCCATGACACACCGGTCCGCTGACCACACATAACACTGAACCACCCATCTCACTGACCACACATCTCACTGACCACATCCATGTCCCCATACACACCGTGTCCCATGACAACCTGTGTCTGCAGACACTCACACGCTGGGACTCCCCACTGTGGATGGCAGCTCTGACCAACCATCTTCTGTACGGCAGTAAACCATGGGGTGAGATTTTCAGGCCTGAGAAAAAGTAAAAGCTAACCCCGCCTGCCCTGAGACAAGCTGTGTTTCAAGCTCAGGATGTTGCAGGGTTCACACAAATGCTGTAGCCCACTTCCTGCCCATGCTGAGCTGTTCTGTGCTGAGCTGTGACCTGCAGGAGCTCCAGCTCCCTCCCTGAGCTGTGCCAGCAGCTCCACACACTCGGCCCAGCAACAGAAAATCCCACAGAAAAATGTCTGCTTCCCAAGTTTTGATGCTTTCATGACTCCCCGGAATTAATTCCGTACCGTTTGTGGTATGAGTATTTCACATGTTAAGTTTATTTAAACCATGAAAGATGAAGGAAAGGAGCTGGGACCCACACATTTAACATCTACCACTGAAACTACAGCTGCAGTTAAACAACAGTCCCACATTTACCGTGTCTAGCTGGGATGTACCTCCTGAAAACCTCTCTGCTCCAGCCATGCTTGCACATCCAGAGGTACCTTGGCTTCTGCCAAGTGCTGTCCTTCCCTAAAGCAAGAGCACTTGGGAAAAAGATGAGATAAGCTCACAGTGCCAGCCACAGCAAGGCAAGCACCCGAATAACCCAGGGAGGAAAACACTGCTCTAAAGTTCACCATCAGCTGTCCAGAGACGCCAACAACCTGCTGGTAGTTATGAGATGGAAACAAATCCTCATATTGCTTACGTGGTTTGTACTATTAAAAACAAAGAATCCTCACAGTGACTTTGCTGTTTCTACGTGAAGTGCCCTTTATTCCAGCTATAGGCAGGGAATAATTTGGAAAAGAATGAGTCCCTGTGGCCACACTGGACGATCTGAACCTCGCCAGGCGTATTTTCCCTTCGTTCCCTATATCCTTCCCCTTCCCCTGAGGAAAACAGCAACACAAATCAACAAGCATCAAAAAACAGAAGCAAGAAAACCCCCGCTGCCGCGCCAAGCAACTTGATCCCGGTTTGGCTGCAGGTTTTCTCTGGCTACAGCCGTTTCTTTCATTAACCACATATCCTTGAAAATAACGTCATATTTACTCACTTTCAATGAATCAAAGCAGGCGATTACACGTCCATTTTCAACTTGGCAGCTTTTCGATGGGTGTGCAAATTTACATTCCGTGTCTGGTCGGGAGCAAGTTCCCCTTTGGAACTCCCTACACACTTCCAGCGTTAGCCATTTTGTGTCCCGGATCGGCGTGACGCTAACAGCCATCTTTAGATTTTACAGGTAGGCAATATTCCCAATAAAAACGGGCAAACCAGGAGCTCAACTGACAAACTGGAAATGATGAAAGTGCCACCTCCAGAACACTTTATTCTCCCGCTCCCTATTTTAAAACGAGTACGTGTAAAAGTGGGTGGCTGCGATCTGGAGAAGAGCCGTGTCCCCAGAGTTGAGAGCGTGGCACGGTTAGCGGGGCTCGGCCAAGGCCGGGATGGTGTGAGGAGCGTGACCCGGACTAGCCCAGAGCGCTCAGCATCTCGTCCTGAGAGCGGCCGCCGCAAGCATGGGAAGGTGCGGGCTGGGGGAGCCCCCCGAGCGCTCCGGGGATGGGGCTGGCAGCGGCTCCGGGACCGGGCTGGCTCCGGGCTCTGCGCTGCGATCGGGATCGATTAGTTTGGCATAGACAAATGCAGCAGTTTAGAGCAACGACCGGCACTGCTTTGGGCTGCGCTTTTCTCCTCGTCTCCTGGGCTGTGGGCGGCAGAGCTCTGACCTTCCTTCGGGGCACACTCTAGTGCACAGTGCGGCGGCGGCGGGGGCAGCGCCGGAGCCTCCTCCCTCAGCGGGGCTGGCAGCGGCGGAGCGCTGTCGTCGCAGTCTAGCTGGCAGCAAGCAAGGCAAAAGCAGCGGCTGCTCTAGCAGCGGTCCCAAGCAGCAGCGACGTCAGGAAAGGCACTTCTTAGTACCAACCTGTGGAGAGAAGAGACACGTTAGGAGCGGGCGGCGCGGGCCGCGCCCCGCGCACGGCACTGAGGGCTGCGGGAGCGGGGCCGCGTCCCCGCCGGGCCGGGCCAATGGCGGCGCGCGTTGCAGCGACACTCCGGGCAGACAGCCAATGG
>VKON01004274.1:0-10370 GCA_009741485.1 Malurus cyaneus samueli
GTTTTAAAAGTTGACCAATGAGAAGTGTTTACTTGGAATATTCATGATGTTCATTAGAGTGGTTATAAAAGGCGTGTTCGGTGTTAATAAAGTTGAGTTCTGGCAGATCATCTGTGGTGGTCAGTGTGCTGTTCTCCCGGCGCTTCCCGAAACATGTCTTTCTTGTACCAAGGAGACCATAACTGGACACAGTACTACAGATGTGGCCTCTCTAGTGCTGAGTAGAAAGAAAGGTTTGCCTCCTCAACCTCCTGTCAACACTGTTCCTAATGCAGCTCAGAATACTATTAGCCTCATTTGCTGCAAGGGCACATTACTGACTCACATTCAGCTTATTTTCCACCAGGACCCCCATGTCCTTCTCTGCAAAGCTGCTTTCCAGCCAGTCAGCCCCTAGCTTGTACTGGTGCATCATGTTATTCCTACCCAGGAGCAGGACTTGGCGTTTCCCTTTGATGGACTGCATGAGGTTTCTGTCTGCTCATTTCTCCAGTCTGTCGAGGTCCTTCTGAAGGCACAACAGCCATCTGGTCAATCAAATGCTCCTCCCAGTTCTGTATTATCTGAAAACTTGCTGAGGGTGCTGTCTGTCACGTTGTCCAGGTCATTCGTGAAGTTGTTAAACAGTATTGGCCCAAGGATTAGCCTTAGGGCGACACCACTAGATGCTGACCTCCAGCTAGACTTTATGCTTCTGATCACAACTGTCCGAGCCTGGCAGTTCAGCCAGTTTTCAGTCCACCTCACTGTCCACTCATCTAACCTGCACTTTGTCAGCTTGTCTATGAGGATGTTATATGACACAGCGTCGAAAGCCTTGCTAAAGTCAAGATAAAGAGCATCTGCTGCTCTCCCCTCATCCACCAAGCTAATTGACTCATTGTGGAAGGATGGCAGGTTGACCAAGCATAATTTTCCTTTTGTTAATCCATGGTGACTACTCCAAATCACCCTGTGTCATTGTCATGGCTTTCAGGATTATTTTTTCCATCATCTTCACAGGAACAGAGGTGAAGCTGACGATCCTGTATTTCTCCAGATCCTTCTTGCCCTTTTTGAAGATTAAAGTGTCAGATGCTTTCTCCTGGTCCTCAGGAACTTCCCCTATCCTTGATAGTGTACATGACCTCTATCCTTGGACCTGTACATGACTTTATGGGACAGGTCCCTGAGCAAACTGATCTAATTAGATTTTCTTCGAGCAGAAGGTTGGACTAGATCACCTCTGAAAGTCCCTTACAACCTGATTTTTTCTATGGTAAATTATCAGCCATATTCAAATACAGCTTACTGATGGATGAAATAGGACTACAAGCTATGTCATGTGAACCAGCTCCTTCTTCCATATCCTTTAAAGGTGCTATCTACAAATTAAATTGTAAGGAATTATACCAGGAAAATCATATAGGCATAATCTCCTGTATGGAGACAACTTTTCTGGGCTGGTGATCCAGTCAGTATTTTTGTTTTGCTTTGTTTCTTAAAGTTCTTTTTCCCAGACAACCATGCATTTTGACTCTTTGCTAGATTTCTATGTCTGCCACCATACTTCCTTCTTTCCACCCACTGGTTCTTGGCTCTTGCCTTTCCAGGCACTTCCACCAGCTCTTTATCTAAGACCAGAACCTTTTCCTGCTCACTGGATCACAGTTTCCCTCTTCTGAATCACACAACTCATGTTTTCCTTTCCTCCTCACTGACTGGGCCTAGTTGCTGTTTTTATGAGCAAATGATCTCTTAGGACGTCTTGAGTGTTGTGTTAGAATCAGGCTAGCACATGGCCATAAAAGGAGAATGAAAGGATATCCATGTTACTTGTCATAGAACATTTTCTATTCCCACCATAGGTTTATTATGTGGTCCTTTCTTTATTTTAATAGGATAACTTCCTTCAACCATATATCCCACGCCCTGTATATGGAACGGAATAGACTCTTTGTTAATAGATTAGATGCTAGAAACCAGAGTTGATATAATTAATAGCAGAAGCAGCAGCTGCAAGGAGATACCCCATTTAGGGCCATCTGGAGGACATCCATTGGCCTTTGAAGCAATTAACATATAAATAGGATAAAACAAGCAATCCTCTGCTTAATATATTTGAGCTATAAAGTCAGGCAAAATATCATGAACTGCAGTAAACTATACATTCACAATATCACTGCCCATAATTTAAAGAGTAGAAGCACTAGAGCTTTTAAAAGAAAAACAAGCGTGGATGAAGAAATATGTTTTCTTTTGTCTCAACAGTTCAGTGTCTTTTGCTGACATTTTTCAAATAAAAGTTAGCCTGATCAGGCATTCTACATAGATATTTTCAGTCCTTGATTACAGTTTAACAATGTTATGAGTGACTTTCTGTTTTTACAGTATCTTAAACAGGGACACATTGGTCATTCTTAATAATAAGCATGTCTTAGCAGACCCATTTAGGACAGAAGATTGCTTAGATATAATAAGAGCAAAGAAAATGAGGGAACAAGAGAGTGTGTTGGAAAAGTTTATCTGAAGAATAAATTTGGCAAAATATGTCAGTGAAGAGGATGCTGCAAGTGTTAACATCAGTCTCAGAACCCAAGTGTTGTTGACAATTTTGTGTCAATGCCAGAATATCATCAATAAATACATATTTGCTGACACCAAACAAGTTTTCTACAGGCCTTTTGCTTCTTGCTTAACCTTATATCAAAAGTTTCAGGGGATATATTTCAAGGTAACTGGAAAAAGAGGGAGGGAAGGTTCTCCCTGAGCAACTTTGAAGTTAGTCCTACTCTGACTGTGTGGGTTTTGCGATATAACCTCTAGAGGTCTCTTTTGACCTAAATTATTCTACAATTTTAAGTTTGAACATGGAAGAAAGGAATTTGATGGCAGAAAAACATGTTCATCGAAGCAAGAAAAGCACAGGATATAGAAGAGTCTAAGAGAGAAGCAAAAGGACATATTCTCCTTCCTCTACCTTCTTTCCTTTGGGAAAAAAAAATATGTATATCATTGCACTTAACACAATAAAGAGATTACATAATTGTTTTCTGTAAGTAATGACTACAGCTGCCTCAGCAATTTAGGACATTGCCAGTATAATTTCAACTAGAAGAATAGAGACCCACATGAAGACTTCTTTATTACACAGATGATCATATTATGGCCAATTTAGATCATACTTCCTATCAGCATAACTTAAAGCTTGTCCATAAACTCCAGTTTCTTCCCCAAATAACAAAATGCTGCAACTGTAACAATTACCTGAATTCATTTTAGATTAGTTCAAGTGATATGAATCCAACTTGTTTTGACTCAAATAATGATTTAAAATGACAAAAAAAAAGGTTTTGTTCGAACATTTTTCTTTGCAAATTAAAATATAGTAGCCCATATGATGCCATTAAAAGAATGCGCATTTAACTTCATCTTTTAGTAAATATTCTAATTTAGATCAATAACCAACTTACATAGTTCCATTTGTGTAGACTGTGTCACTTCCCTCCACATACTGAACCTGGGCTGGGTAGACATGTTGTACCTGTTGCACAGTCTGTACTTGCTGTACCTGCAAACAAGAACACCAGAAATATAGGATAGTTTACCTTATAAAAGAATGACTAGTGCTTCAGTGCATCTAATGGTTTCTAAACAATACTCTCAATTATGGGACATCTCTTTTCTCACAATTACTAAATGACACAATGTAATATTTTGCTGCAAGTCTGTAACATGCTAAGTGGAGTACTAACATTGGAGATGCAGGCCCTTGAGAGTATGGGTATTTTCAATGCCAAAGAAAGAATCATCTAGAAAGAACAAGAACTATATGACTCACACCAAGCTTAGGAACTATATTTAAGAAGAAAATGTTATTTGGTCATCTATATGCTGATTTTCTGTATTTTTTTTACTCCAATTTAACTCTATACAATATAAGCCTCTTAATCACAACTTGCATATGCTGTTAACAGGCAAACTTTGACCTGTGAGAGTAGGTCCTAAAAAATGCAGTGTAATCCTAGAAGAGTCTGGTTCTCATGCATGTGATACATCATCATATGTCTGCGAGGTGAACTGCTCCGGCAGACATGCGCTGGAGTGGAAGATCGTGCTAGGAGAGCTTTCCAAAAACCAGCAAAACTGTGAACCTAGCACAGAGAAAGAAAGGGTGCACCAGCCTCTGCCCAAGCAGGAAGGGTTAAAAGCTAGACAAGCAGAAGCTCTGACTCAGAGTGGGCAGCGCCAGGAGTGAAGGTGGCTAACTCCCACAGGTACAAAAGACGCAGCCAAGAAGCAACCAGGAGTGGGGCAAATAGGGCAGGCAAACAGGGTGAGACTGTTATGGTTTAGGAATGGTATTCCCCAATTTAGTGCTCCCTTTGTTTTATGGCAAAACCAGCCTTCAGGAGGATTTGGATTATCTTCTCCCCTTTCTCAAAAACCTCCTTTGCTGTGTTGCCCCATAGGATGATGTCATCAATGAACTGTAAGTGTTCTGGAGCCTCACCCTTTCCAGTGCAGTCTGGATCAGTCCATGGCAAATAGTGGGACTGTTTTTCTGCCCCTGGGGCTATCAGTTTCAGGTGTACTGCACGCCCCTCCAGGTAAAAGCAAACTGTAGCCTGCTCTCTGCTGCTAAAGGAATGGAGAAAAACGCATTAGCAATATCGATGGTAGCACCATTTTGCTGCCTTGGACTCCAGTTCGTACTGAAGCTCCAGCATGTTCGGCACAGAAGCACTCAGAGGTGGTGTGACTTCATTCAGGTCACGATAGTCCACTGTCAGTCTCCATACTCCATTGGACTTACACACTGGCCATATGGGGATACTAAAGGGTGAACAAGTCTTGCTGACCACTCCCTGGCTCTCCATGAATCATCTCATGGATGGGAGTGGAGTCATGGAGCCCCGGTTGGTGTGGTTGTTGTTGACGGTGCATTGTTGTGGTAGCAATCAGTACCTGTTGTTGACCCTCAGCAGTCCCATAATAGAAGGGTCCTCTGAGAGACCGGACAAGGTATTCAGCTGTCTAATTCCCTCTGTCTCCACAGCAGCTATCCCAAAAGTCCAACAATGCCCTTTTGGGTCCTTGAAATACCCTCTCCTGAGGTAATCTATGCCAAGGATGCATGGGGCCTCTGGGGCAGTCACAATGGGAAGTTTTCACCATTCTTTCCCAGTCAGGCTCACTTCAGCTTCCAGTAGAGTCAGCTGTTGGGATCCCCCTGTCACCCCAGAAATAGAGATGGATTCTGCCCCTAGATATCTCAATGGCATCAGAGAGCACATGGTCAACTAGAGCCTTACACTCCTGTGGGTCTGATGTGCCAGGCCACAGCTCCACACAGTCCAATAGATCTGATTGTCCCTTTCCTGCACCTGGCTGGGGGCATTACCCCTCTAGTCCTGTTCATAGTACTCATTGCTCACTTCTTGTAAATATGAACTGGAGTTCCCTTCAAGACGATGGGAAGTAACATCAGCCCTCCTATTCCATCTGATAACTTGCCCACTGGAAACTGGAGCCGCTTTTATCCTTGAAACATTTCCTACGGTGGTTGTTCTTCCTCTCAACTTACATACCCATGATACTAGGGCAGAGGTTAGTTTTCCATCCCACTTCCTCATGTGGTCACGCAGGTAAAACCACAGCTTACCTCATGGTTTGTACCCTCTTTCTTGAGCAGCGGGGTGCTTGCTCCCAATAGCAGAGACTCTGGTCCATACTGGTGGGACATAGGAGATTTCCTCTCTAACTTGCTTGAGTCTTTTGAGTTTGTCCATAGTCTTGGACAGTCTTTCCACAGCTGAGGCACAGGTTGGTAGGGAGGAAAAAAATATGATCTTCATATTACTGGAGTGGGGTAGTTACCTGAAGCACTGTTTGTTCTCCTTCTTTCCATGACATCAATGCCAGTGACTTGGAGTACGACAATGGCGTGCTCTGTACAAATTTACGCCACATGGATTGTATACACTGAACCTCATCTGGATCTACAGGGGACTGCTCGTTATTTGAATCCCTACAGAGTACCTCCAGCATAGCTAATTCTCTCAGGTACTGGATACCTTTCTCTATGGCGTTCCATCTGCTTAGGCTCACTACTAGATCATCCTTGAGAGAATATCTTTCCCTCATGCTTGACAGGAGTTGGTTCCAGAGGCTGAGAGTTTCTGTCTTCTTCCCAATTGCTTTGTCAGTGCCCACATCCCAGGAGAGGGATCCCAGTTGCTTGGCTTCACTACCATGCAGTTTCATATCGTGGGCTGCAATATCCCAGCATTGGAGCAGCCAGGTCACCAGGGGCTCACCTGACTGGCAGCTGAAATCTTTTCGCATATCTTGCAGCTCACATGGGACAGGGTTCAGGTGATTATCTCTGGCCCTACTTCTTCCTCCTGTTGAGACGTCTCTGCTTTCTCTCCAGCCCTCGCTAGGTGAACTGATTTGGTCTTGGATGTTTTTCTTCTGTATAGGGGTGACTGACACCGGCACGGGTTGTTCCTCTGTCTCAGCTGCAGTTTGAGTGGTCATGGTGCTTGTTGGTCTGCTTTCCTCCTCCTACCCCTGAGGGTGCTGTCTAGTGATGAGCAGTGTCTGATAAATAGTAGCCAGAGCCCAGCACACTGCAATAAGTTGTTTTTCTCTGGAGTCGACACAGCTTTCTCCTTCCAAATATTCTGTCATTTTATCAGGGTCCTATAGTTGTTCATGGGTGAACTCCCAAAACATTGGAGGAGACAATTTCTCCAAAACCTGGCCCATTTTCTCCCATATTCCATGCTACTCATTACTATTCCCCCTTGGGGCAGATAGAGATGAATGACCTTCCTAGAAATCTTTTTCTTGACTCCAAACATGGTGTGGACCACAGTGAGGAGACCTGGCAGACTTAGCAGCAAGAACATGCTTTCCTTAACATCCAAAGGGTATTCAAATTTCTCAAAAGCTGTTGTAACAGGCCTGAAAGAGGAAAAGGGGGTGAAAAGGTGGGGAAAATCATCCTCCCCTGTTCCCCCCACAGGCTGGGTACAATTATTAATGAATTCCCAGAGGTAGCACCTGAGGTAAGGATGGGAGAGCAGCACTGAATACATGTCCTAAAATGACCCTCATTGCCCTTGGTGTTATCATGTCATAAACTGATATCCCACAGTATAGCAACAAAGCAATCTTGATACCTCTCCCTGCTATGAAAAACATCATCATGAGGACCACATACAGGAATATATACATGGTTAGGTACCACACCCATGTGAACAGACCAAGCAACATTGTGACCAGTGGCTCTCTACCTAATACAACAAATGCTTAGATCTAATTTGTTTCTAACCCACTCTGGGCAGATCTGTTGTTATCTCAATCCTTCGTGCCTCACACTGGGCGCCAAATAAGGTTGCTGTAGTTTAGGAATGGTATTTCCCAATTTAGTGCTCACACTGGACACACGCTTCTGCTTCCCCAATCCCCTCCAACTGGAGGCACAAAAGGCAAAGATCACGCTTTGAGATGATAAGAAAAATTTATTTGAAACAGCAATAAGATAAGAAAAGTAACAGTAACAGCAACAATATTAATAACAAAAGGTATAAGGAAAAGAAAATATTTACACAGATAGCCTGCAAGAATAAACAAATACCAGATGGCTTCCCCTGCCACATTTTCTCAATCAGAAGGAACACCCTTCTCCTTGGAAGTGAGAGACCCTTTTTCCCACCCCTGAAGTGAGAGAGAGTCCCTTTCTCACCCCTGGCAGTGATGTGAGATGGCATTGAATAAATTTACAGTCCTGCCCACCCCCCCTCCTAGCTACTGCAAAAAACTAACCCTGTTCTGGATGAACCCAGGACAATGGTACATCAGCCAAGGCAGGCATGGCAGTTTACACAGCAGTTCATGCAAGAAGGACATGCAGGGAGGACACAGTCCCCCTACCAACTAAAGAGGAAAGCCAAGTTAGTGGACATTAGTGGGATTAGGAAATGCAGGTCATGCCTGACCAAAGTGATCTCCTTTTATGTTCAGGTGACCTTCCCAGTGGATGTGGGAAAGGCTGTGGATGTGTTTAAGCAGGACTTCAGTAAAGCCATTGATATTGCTTGCCATGGTATTCTGGAAAAGCTGTCAGCCCATGATTTAGACAGGTGTATTCTTTGCTGGGTGTCTCAGTTTAGAGACAATTCTAGGAGGAAAATGCTCTGGAATTAATGTTTCCTCTAAAGAAAAAAGGGTTTGGCAATCCCTTCCTACCAATACAAAATTAATTTCTTGAATGAAAGTGAAAAAAACTGTTTATTTAACAAAGTGGTTGCAGGGCACAGGAAAAAAAATAATTGTTAGGTATTGAACCTTCAGAACCTTACCCACATATACACACAACAAACAAACCAAAATGCCAGGGGAAGGGAAAAAAAAACCCCACCTTCTGCCACACAGGAGAGGAAGATGAGTCCAGGCAGCACCTTGGAAAAAATAGAGACAGATGGGAACATGTTGAACTCTGATGTTGGTCTCCTCGCTGCGGAGATAGCTGGTGGATTTAGAGTTCTTTCTTTCACTGGCTCTGCTTCTCCCAAGGTCCAGAGCCGGGATGCGGTGTCTGCACAGCCTCCCCGCTGGTCCGCAGCATTTGGCTCCCACCGATGGTCTGGTTCTCAGACCAAAGCTAAGCCAAACAGTTCCAGAAGAAACCACGGAAGCTGCCGGAGGATTGCTATTGCAGTCCAGGGAAAACTTCTTGCCTCAGCTAACAAAAACCAAGCTAGCTAAAAGCAAAAATGTAACTCTTCTGTGCCGCAAAGTCGAGCACACAGGGGAGTCAGTCCTTGAAAATAAAACCCATGCCAGAGTTCTCCCAGCTCCCACCCCTCCCCCGGACCCAGCTTAAAGCTACAGGACCCATTTCTGGGCATGAATCAGATGGTATAAAGGAATACAGCATTAGCATAAAATCACCCCAAGACACCGAGTTTAAAATTGGCTGGGTGGTCAGGCCCAGAGAGTGGTGGTGAATGGTGCTGCATCCAGTTGGTGACTGGACACTAATGGTGTTCCCCAGGGATCAGTGTGGGGTCCAGTCCTGTTTAATATCTTTATTGATGAACTTAATGAGGGGATTGAATCTACCATTATCAAATTCCTGGATGATACTAACTTGGGTGAGAGTGTCAATCTGCTGGAGGGTAAGAAGGCTCTGAAGAGGGACCTGAACAGGCTGGATTAATGGGCCGAGGCCAATTGTATGATGTTCAACAAGGCCAAGTGCCGGGTCCTGCACTTGGGTCACAACAACCCCATGCAGTGCTACAGACTTGGGGAGGAGTGGCTGAAAAGCAGCCCATCTGAAAAGAACCTGGAAGTGCTGGTTGGCAGCAGCAAAACATGAGCCAGCATGTGCTCAGGTGGCACAGAAGGCCAATGGCATCTTGGCTTGTATCAAGAACAAAGTGGCCAACAGGACCAGGTAAGTGATTGTGCCTCTACTTGGCCTTGGTGAGGCCACACCTCAAATACTGTGTTAAGTTTTGGGCCACTCACTACAAAAAAAGACATTGAGGTGCAGGAACATGTCCAAAGAAGGGTAACAAAGCTGGTGAAGGGTCCAGAGCACAAGTCTTTATGAAGAACAGCTGAGGGAGCTGGGGTTGTTTAGTCTGGAAAAAGGAGGCTCAGGGGACTCCGTATCACTCTCTACAACTACCTGAAAGGAGGTTATAGTGAGGTGGGGATCAGTCCCTTCTCGCGGGAAAGAAGTGACAGGACAAGAGGAGAGGAAAAAGCCTCAGGTTGCCCCAGGGCAGGTTTAGATCAGATATTAAGAAAAATTTCTTCACTGAAGGCATTGTCAAGCACTGGAACAGGCTGCCCAGGGAAATTGTGGTCAACATCCCTAGAGGTATTTAAAATATGTGTAGATGTAGAGCTCAGAGACATGGTTTAGTGATGGACTTGGCAAGTGTTGGATTTGATGACCTTAAAGGTCCTTTCCAACCTAAATTTTTCTTTGATTCTATGATCTACAAGAACTCGTTAATAACATATTAGTTAGAACACATTCATCATCCTCACTATAGTCTCTACAATTCTGACCTGGTTTTGCTCGGTCCAGTTTTTTTTGGTGGTTGGGGGCATGGGACCAAGAAACCACAAAGATGGCTCCTGTGAGAAAGTTCTGGAAGCTTTCTCCGTCTTCTCCAGCAAAAGGAGTCCTGCTCCCTGTGTTTTAGAGCCAATCCATTGTGGCTCTGAGGTTGATGGACAGGCTGCTGGTCAGGCCTGGGCCAATTGCACAGGCTAGTTACACCTCTGTGATGACGTATGGTCTTGTACTTAAGAAGAGTTAAAAAAAATATAGGGGCGGCCGCCATTAGTCTTTAAGTTTG